>JAYMSF010002631.1:0-10061 GCA_036897335.1 Silene vulgaris
TTTATATTAAAAAAAAAAAAAACTAAATGAAGCCGCTAGGTTTCTTAACAATTTCATAAAAAAATTGGAAAAAAAATAAAAAGTGATGACGTGGATACTATGGACCCAAATAGTTTCAAATAACGATAATTACCTAATTATTTTGCTAATTATCAGTTACTCCATAGTTGTTAGACCAGTCGCAACTAGTAAGTACAATGTACAGTCTCCCGGAAGTGCTATTGGGGATATAATCCCCTCCATTACTTTTCTCTCCGTTATCTTCCATTTCCTCTAATACAACAATATAAAATCATTATTACCTCTACACCTTCTCAAAACAATTAACCGTTAGATCGTCCCGAAATAAAATCCGGACCCTTAATACCCACTGGAAGGTACTGGATACAAGGGGGTACTGGAGAGGATTTTCTCCCCTTGTATACACCCAATCCGCCGCTATTGTAGCTGTCTCGGTCATTTGTTTACCTATTTCCGTTTTGTTTGCTTGTTTGTCTTAGATGTTTGTTTACGTTTCCTATTGAGTTTGTGTTAGGTGGACGATACGAGTATCATTTTCAAATTCTACTTTGCTCATATTAGTATATTACCCTTACCCCTGTTGCTAATACTTTCATAAATAATCCGGTAACAAAAATATAGGTAACTATTTGGATAAGAAGCTAGAGTACCCATTGAGATTACTCCGAATCATTTTACAAATAGTATGCAGGACCCACAAAGTATTTGTTTAATGGCTTAGATACATGGAATGTGCCTTATGGTTATGGGTTACAGTTTTTGTAGGTTTCAGTTTACCTCTCTTTGTCATTTGTTTGCCTATTTCGATTGGTCGTACTCTCGAGGTCATCGTATGCAAAACTCACTCACTGTTGCAATGTCATCCTATCCTGATTCAAATTCAGCTTCAAGTGGGCAGGTGATTGGCAACTTGATATCACAAATTTCAATCTATCTACAGGAAATATACTGTTGCATTGTGTTGTTTTTTTCACAAATTCTTGTTTAAGACGGCACTATCCGTTTTAAGCTTAAACGGGTCAAATATACCCATGTGGGATGAATAAGACAAAAGCAGAATGCATTGGAAAAGTAAAAAATTTGCCCTATATACCCATATTAGGTTTTATTTGACACGTCTTAACCTTAAGACGGATAGTGCCGTCTTAAGCAAGACTAGCTGGAACTTTAATGACTGGTCAAAATGACTCATTTTGAAATTCCATTGTTTTATCAAATAACAAATGACAAAAACCTTGATGACTCTGAACTGAAATGACACCGAGTTATACCCAAATGACCTGAGGAGTAATCACCTATGTAAGTATCTGAATGACTAATGATAAGTGCTATGATAACACACCCGGAATAACCCTTTCCGAAATACATTATATACCGAAATGACCTAGCCTACACCTTACAGGTCTACTACA
This sequence comes from Silene vulgaris, assembly GCA_036897335.1. Lineage (NCBI taxonomy): Eukaryota > Viridiplantae > Streptophyta > Magnoliopsida > Caryophyllales > Caryophyllaceae > Silene > Silene vulgaris. Next base: position 1,434 of record JAYMSF010002631.1, read on the forward strand.
AGCTATTGCTTAGGAGTTACGACTTCATACTCCTCCATTCTTCAACATAATTTACAACTTAAAGATGCATGATATGGAGAACTCATTCAGAAGGTGCAAGACGAATTTATTACGTACCAGAAGTTTTTCTCGTATTTCGATTTCTAGTAGTTTTTAGTCCTTCAAGAAATGCAACAGAACGAATTTCGTATCTAAAATGTTGTTTTTGAAACTACAGAAAACGAGAGACATGAACTGAATGTTGTCAACAGTGAGTGCGGTTACCGCTATTAATATCAGAGTTGAGACAAGGAGATGACTGTAAAACCACAGCTCCCAAGAATTTAATAACAAAAATGCAAATAAACATACCCATTATGGCAACTGCTTCTTCAGTATTCATCCCAAGCTTGGCAAAGAGTCGAAGGGCTTCATGGACTCCAATATCCGCTGAAGGCAGGGAAGCATCAGCAGCGTCAGAGCCTAAAGTAGAGGTCGAGTCTCTCCTACCTAAAGGAACATGAATCCTTGGACCCCCGGACACTGCAACTGCTTCTCTAGCAGCCAAAACTATAAGGTCAGCACAAGAGACTTGTCTTGGACACACTCTTTCAACAACTGATTTTACCATATTTATTGATTCCCTCTTCCGTATCCCAAAATTCTTGCTAGCTCCAATTTCTGATGGCATCAAGGAGGGCACGTTTGAAACGTCAATTAAGATTGAAGCATCACAACCCTGGCAAACAATTGTTTTTCTTATTACAAGAAAACTTGTGACAAAACAACAACCTCTAACAACATTAAACTTCGAGTAAAAATTAGCAGCCAGGAAACACATACTACCTTCATCCCATTTATATTATACCCATTTGATTTTACCATTAATTTCTCTAAATATATATGAAGATGCAATGTTATATTTGACAGATTTTAATATCAGACAAAATTTTCATATCATCATTGTTACATGTGGTGAGTATATGAGTCAAAACTAGCAAAATTTGTCCATCAATTGAAACATGGACAAATATAAATGGGTAAAGCCGTAAAGGGAGTAAGCAAACGTAAAATTGAGTAGAGAAGTGATAATCACAGCAACCATATGAAAAAGATTAAATGTTGATAGACTAAATCATATATACAGCATAAACAATCAACCCACCAATAACTAATGTGACAGCTGATAAGCATGACTGCTGAAAGTATCAGAAAGAGGTGATAGATTATTACCTGAACTTGGCAGTCATGGAACATGAGCCTAAGGAGAGCAGCAGGCGAAGTGGGATCTTCGGAAAAGACGGGGGCAAGAGCATCTCTGACAATGTCCTCGAGTGGAGGGCAAGTTTTATTATAGAAATTGAAGGACAAACCTTTAGGCTTGGGTTTGATAGCCCCAGTAAAACTGAATGTGATAAGAATGGTGAGAATTAACGATATAGTACTGCTACCCATGATTTCTATCCCAAATCAATTTAAACCAAGATTTTAGGAGGGAATTCTTTGTAAGGTGGAAGTAGATAAGAGGTTGGAGTATTATATAACTAAGAAAGCTGGAAAGTCTATATTTGATATTAATATAAGTCTATATTTTAGGAGGGAGTTCTAATTTTGTTCATGTAATGTAACACACTTCACAGACAGAACAGTAAATAAGTGAAAGTTTTGTTTAATAAGCTTATATTATAATGGACAACTGTAAAAGCCATGTATATGCCTAAATCATGTTGAGCAGCTAAGACACTAACTTATTTTGGAGAATCGCAGTATTAAACTCTAACAGACCTGTGATGTTAGTACGTTAATATGCAATACAAAGCCAATCAAGGAAATATATATGGCTACATGCTAATGAGAACGTCACTACACATAAGCTCGTGACTATATACATCTCGTGATAAACTTCCGTTTCCTCCTCGCCTCCTTTAAAAGCCTTATATGTTGTTCGTGTAAATCGTGAAAGGATGTAAGAAAATACCCTATGTGTGTCTTATTTAATTTGACTCAAAGCTTCAATAACTTTCACTTTTAGCAATCGTGTAAACATCATTCATGGCTATTTAGACTTAAACTACTCTGTATTATTCTTTCAGTATCTTGTTATAGACTACTTACGCCTCCTTCCTTGAGCTATTTATTTATCAAGGTACCCAATTACGGTTTTGATATTCATAATGTTTCCAGGTGAACCTCACCTTATAACCAAAAGATAGAGAGAACTAAATGCTCAGGTGAATTTTATCCGTCCAAAAATTCGAAGCCAATCACAATGTTACAAGCAGCTGCCTAGCAGTGAATGTTACAGGGGGAAACTTCCTCTTATTGTAGCAGCATGTGAAGAAAGGTTGTAAATTTAATTCATTCCTCAAACTAGTATCAACTGATAACTAACAATCATGCATTAATGACTGTCACATGATCTGTACAAAACAGAAATTCCATCCTTCCCTTTCGTGAGGGTGAAGAAGAATACAAGGTGGAAATTAAATCAACATATTAAAGCTACACAGTTGAAACGGAAACTTATACTAGGTCGATACAGAGCTTTAACTGTTAATTCTTATGGAGGCGCAAACATTCTACTATGACAGGTTCGTATGTGACAGAAACCTTGTCAATACTGAGTAGCAATGCAATAACAAGGTGCATTCACAACATTAAATCTCTTGCAGTGAAATAAAAATTTCATTCTACATCTCGACATAGCTAAACAAGCTTATTTTTCATAAGCTTTTACTCTCTCCATTCTAATTATCTCAGTGCTCGACTTTGATGGTCAAATGGTGTCTAATTTGACTGGTATTTTGTAATTGTATGATAGCTATAACTTTCTCAAGATGAGAATATGAAAATAGTTTTTGATAAATCAAAAATGATAGAATTTGCTATGTATCTCTAAGTACAGTTGGAAAAGTTAATGGTCAAACTTAACATCGGTTGACCATCAAAGTCAAATAGAAGCAATTCAGGATGCTGGTAATAATCGTTTAGGCAACGGCGATGTACATAATGTCAACCTACTCCTTGGCACAGTTAAATTTGAAGCTTTGGGGTAACAATATCAATATCATCAAGTATTTTATTATAATAACCCCATCAAGTAGGCACAACAACGGTACATGGATACAGGATACATGATAGGAATACACTAGGCCTTATTTTGAGACACAATGAAATTGACAAATTAAACAATATTTTGTGTGAAATTACACACAAGAGAATTTTTTTCCAAAATCTATAATTACAATAAGGAAGATGAGATCTTGAGTAGAAAAGAGCAAATGTCGTTGAAGACTTAAAACTTAGTTGTCTGCTTTTTCTATGGTGCGAATTAAGAACCTTGGAAATTGCCATATATGGTAAGATCGGTAACTTGCTAACAGAGTCACAGGTTACTAAAGGGATAAAAGAACACGAGAAGAATCAGGTGACTAGTCGTTCTCCTACTAGTAAAGCATTAAGCAGTAGAGTAAGCAATTATGTCCCTTAATATTCCTACTGAACTATTGCCTTCTAACTGTTTTCTTGTTAGCAGTAGATTTTCTTTAAATAGAAAGCACTTGAGCCACACGAACTATTATCATCCAGATGAAGGATATCAGTCTGTTCCCTCAAAGTATATTGATTATCGTCATTGTAAACAAAGTAATAACATTGAAAGTATATTGCAACCTGTACTGTGGGACATAAAATTATACTCTCTCAGTTCCAGACAACTATTTATGTTTAGTTTAATTTGCCCTTCGCAAAATAAAGTAAATGTAAACTACGACTAGGACGAAGGGAGTAAAGTTAAGTAGTAAACTATAAGAAATTCTGTTATTTTTCTCTGGCAATCAAAACATTTGTGTAATTGTTTGTCAGATAACTTTAAAGTAATACTTTGTAGCACTTGTGCCCCTGAGAACAACTTCAGAATACTACACAACTAGATCTGTCGATTTGAAAATATCAAGTAAATCCTGAGACTCGCTTTATTGGAGAAAATGAAGTTTTATAAATAGATGATTCACCTGGATTAGCCGGTATCACCTAGCAGAAGATGCTTAGGAAGAAATAATCAACATCAAGATATTTAAGACCAGTCTGCACCACGCCCAAAGAGAAGAGCAACTCTACCAACAGTATACTGTGTAATTGTGTATGCTGATATTGAGAATTAGCATGACACGGGTTGGGATGTTGAAATTATGTTGGGTAGTGCATGCGAAATATCACCAGAGGTCCAGGCCCCAGACTTCAGAACGTTTGTGATTTCGAGATGGTTGAAAGTCTATTTATCTAGCAGGTTGCTCTGACATGAGGCTCATTCACAATAAATTCTCCAGCATTTCTAGAACCAAGACAATCAGCATTCAGTTACTTTAGAGATTCTTTGAGGTAAGGCCATGCGGACCATGGATCACGAGTTCAAGCTCAATAGAGCCTTCAATATAAAACTTCTCCAGGATTTAATGTGAGTTTACAGTGGAACTTCGGAAAGGCGCCCTGAAACCATTGAACCACATCCCCTCTTTCCAAAATATTTCACCATGTTCATGGAGTATAAAGTTACACTGTAGTCAGAGATGTTACTACTTACAAATGTATGCATACATCTCAAAAGCAATCAATGGCAGCCGCTGATACATTTGCATCCTATCAGTTCTGTCATCACGAACCTACAAGGCACAGATCTATATCAAGCTCCTCATTTATTTCTGGCAAAGAATCTGATGTCATCTGACCCATCAAACAGTCCAACATCAAGAGAACCTCGTTTATATTAGAGTTTGCAGTGTCATCAACTCTAAACTTGTGTACTTCATTTCCTATCTCAATCCAGCTGTATCCAGGATCTGTTTTCAGGTCTACATCCTTCATTGCCTTCCACACTTTTGCTACCTTGTCCCACCAACCCACTCTTGCATAAAGTTTTGCAAGCTGTACATGGGTAGCAGCACAAGATGGTTCCAGTGCAAGCCTATTCTCAGCCGCCTCTATTCCAATCCAAACATTATCATGAAGCCTACAAGAAGAAAGAAGTGAGCCCCATACGACGGCGTTGGGTTTTATAGGCATGCTAAGAATAATCTTTCGGCTCTCCTCCACTAAGCCAGCTCGGCCAAGAAGATCTACAATGCATGAATAGTGACCCAAATTAGGCTGCACGCCGTATTCTCTCATTAAATTGAAATAGGTTTGACCTTTTTCGACAAGACCAACATGACGGCATGATGAAAGAACGCCCAAGAAAGAAATATGATCAGGCTTCACTCTAAGCTTTCTCATTTCCTCAAAAAGAATAATTGCCTTCCAAGCTAGCCCATGCAATGCATATCCCCCAATCATGGAGTTCCACGAAACAATATCTTTATCATGCATCCATCCAAATATAGACAATGCATCATCAACACTTCCACATTTAGAATACATTGAGATGAGTCCATTGGAGACATGAATAAATGAATCCAAACCAAAAAGAATAGCTTGAGAATGTACACTTTTCCCATGTCCAAGAGAGCCACATCCAACACACGCAGTCAAGAGACTTGTAAGTGTATAGTCATTCGGTCTAAGAGATGAACTAATCATTTGTTGGTAGAGCTCCAAGCAGACATTGACTTGAAATGCTTGCGCAAATCCGGAAATAAGAGCCGTCCATGAGACAACATTTCTTACCGGTTGTTCATCAAAAACCATCCTTGCTGAGCATAAATCCTCACATTTTGAGTACATACTAATCAGAGAACTCCCAACAAAAACATTCGTAGAAAATCCATCTCTAATAGCTAGGCAATGAAGCTGAGTTCCACTATGTAGAAGAACTTTGAACCCACAATCACTTAGTGCATATGAAAGCATTGCACAATCAACCCTCAACCCTTTCCTGTGTAGGTCAAAAACACCAACAACTGGATTATCCTCAGAAAAGATAGATGATGACTTAGAATCAGATGGACTTTGGCTTCTGGGTTCTGGTGACGCGAAACCAGTGGACGATTTTCTCTCACTTAATTGCTTCGATTCCTTCGAATGAGTCTGTAGGAAGTCCTGAATAAGCTGAGGAACTTGTTGGTTTTTGTTAGTAGAGCTTTTGGGGGACACAAGATCCAGAACTCTAAGTGCATTATTCAGTTTTTTTTCGTCTCTGCTCTCCTGCAATCTATAAGTAGCAAATCCCTCGAAGTGAACAAGGGTTTGCAATGACGTAAATTTGAGGGCTTTACTCTTGAGATGCCATCTAGAAGGACACCAGAAGTTCATTCTTAAGCAAAAGGCATAATTTCCTTATTGAACTCCTCTCCCTTTCAAAATTCCCAAATCACTGAAAAGTAAGTAGCAAACAGAAGACAAAATCTCCGTCAGCAAATATATGTATGAAGAAGTAATAAATGAAAGAAATAAATAGCATAGCGATACTGAAGAAGAGGATGCACGCGAGAAAAGTTAGAAACACAACACATAATACCAATCACATAATACAATAGTTTCTTTTGCATTAGTTTGTCACTTAAGTTAGCTCACATTTTCACAATAGCAGTAGAATCGTCACGGATAGATATAACTATTCGAGAATGGATTTGCATTCATGGAAGCATAAGCATCCTAAGTAATCAAATTCTGAAGGAATAAAATTCATCAATGATCATCATTATTTATGCACGGAGGCCCCTCAACTAAAGAACAAACCTCAGCAGCATCTACTCTCAAAGAGAAAGAAGATAAAAAAAAAAAAGAAAATGCATTCACTGCATTGAACTAGTTTCCACTTTCGATAGCAAAACCAAGTTTGATACCTCAGTGTAACATTACGCGAGGCTTTTTCATGGAATAACAGGCATCTGTAGTTGGAAATTCTAAGAGACAAGATTTACCAAGTAGTAAATCTAGTATCTAGATGGAAGAAGATGGTTATCTCGTCAGTCGTCAATGGTTAAGGGTCGATTATGAACAGCCTTTGTGTTAACACAAAATGACAAATTAATGATCAAAGTTCAACAAAGTCGCATAGAGACGATATAAATGGACGCGGCAATATAATTCTTTCGCGTAAACCTATATTGCTCCAACACTTCACTTTGGTTGTCTGCCGCGTGTGTGACACTTGGACACGACACAACACTTCGACACTTCATTTTAGACAAAAAAATTGAAAATTTTGCTAAAAAGAACTCTACCCAAGTATCCAACAGTGTGTTTGACACTTGCAGTCGAGTCCGGGTAACAAATAGTACACCTACCTAAAATTAACCATCACAAAAACTGAGAGTAATGAACTGATTACAGCACACAGGATCACACAACCAGATGAACAAACATTGGCATATAAGCATTGGCTCATTGAGGCATTTTATCAAACACTTAACGCGCACTATATTTTATACAGATAAACACAAAATGCAAACACAAATTCAGACACAAGATTCAATGCTAGCATAAATAATGGAGTAATATTTTCATACCCATATAAAAATACAGCCAATTTGTGCAAATTAATGATACTAATATTGTGCAATAAAGTTTACAGAAAGGAAGGATACTAACGAATTTGAAGAGTGGAAGTCTAACTTGTAAAGATTACGACTAGAGTCGTCATTCGTCAAGTCATGAGGGAGAGTTTTACCGCTTTAATGATCCGGCTCGAATCCTGACAAAATTGGATGTTGACAAAATGAGAAAGACTAGAGTCAATTGATTACTGATGCCGCGATCCAGCGTTCAATATGTATTTGGAGAGACTGTCTACAAATTTGCAATGGCGGGGTGCCACTCTTTATTGAGGTCGAGGTGATAATGAGACGAAATGGTTTGGTCAAAATTCAGGCTCAGTCGAACTTTGACCCGAATTTAGGCTCAATTTGAGTAGTTAACTAGTCAAATCGAGTTAACTCTGACTCGACTCGAAAAACTTGAGAGCGGCTCCAATTTGTGTGATTAGATAACATTTTACTTTTATTTTATAAAAAAATTGATCATGTTTATGTCTTTGGTTCACATATCGAATCCTGTTATTAATTTGGCCAATATTTTTATTATAAATATTTGAATCCCAAATTATTGCAAAATATCAAAGGAAAAAACGTATTTTTAACAATTATACATAGACTCCAGTTAAACTCGAGCTCGCTCCTGCTCAATTGCTCATAGTACAAGCATGATAATTAGCAAGATTTTTCCAAGCTGTGGTGAGATCGAGATTGGTTTGAGCCCGAGTTTTGCTTTATGAGCACAAGTCAAGTAAGTCCAAGCTCATACTCATATCAACTCTTTATCACCCGCCCCTCATTAAGACGAACAATTTTTTTTTTTGGTTATACGAAACGGGAAAACCCATAAACCGAACAAGAGACAGACGCTTAAACTAAAACTGAAACAAAAACAAAACAAAACGAAAACCCAAGCTAAGCTGGAACCCTCATCGCCCACGCCACTCCTCCAAGATCTTGTTGCATTAGGCGGAGAAGATGGACTGGAATGTCCCCAGGCTCCCAAATAGCAATTTGTTGTACCTGAACCACACCTTGATTCGCGACATTAAGACGAACTTTTGGAAAATATTTTATGATTAAACATTAACTAGTTTTGTACCCGCGAAAATCGCGGACTAGTTTTATTTGTCCCGTTTATTTGTTTTTTGTTGACGTCCATCTTTAACTAATATATAAA
>JAYMSF010002632.1:0-10060 GCA_036897335.1 Silene vulgaris
TAAAGTCTTCTTCTTTGAAATGGGTTTAACCTCAAACAAAGTCATCATTTGTTTAATTAAATGAGCTAATCACATACAACTAAGTAATAACCATCATAAACTTAAAACAATTCCAAAAAAAATTTTATTTTTATATGAAAATACATGAACCCAAACCGGATAAGCGGGACAACCAATTACCCATAGATGGGAGACCGGACCGGTTAGAAGGGGAACCGAACCGAAACCCTTTAAGTCCGGTTTTTTCCGAGTTTGGACCAGACCAATTCTACCTTTTAAAGAGTAAAAAGCTGAATTTTTAGTGTATAGAACATGAACAATCACCGTATTTCATCACCGTCTCAAACTTAAAACGATCTCATTTACTCCGCATTGGAATATGAAGTAGTCATGACTCATGAGTCCCCATATAGGCATATACGTGTGTCAATTTCCCCTTTTGGAAGTTGGATTTTGAAACATAGGACGAGGTTTAATGCATCACAATTGACACAATTCCACCACCAATATCAAAACCCCAACTCTTCTTGTCTACCACACCAAAATCCCATATGACGATTGGTGTTCTTGCTTTCCAAGGATCCTTCAATGAACACATAGCAGGTACCTTCTTTTATTTACATTTGTTCTTCTATTTTAGGAGATGGCGTTACCGGGTGGTACTGAGTTTTTCCGAATCCCTAAATAAATGAAATTTACTGTGTTTTACTTGTTTGTAGCATTAAGAAGGATTGGAGTAAAGGGTGTTGAAATACGGAAGCCTGAACAATTGGAAAATGTTGCTGCACTTATTATCCCAGGTGGTGAAAGTACCACCATGGCTAAGCTTGCTGAATTCCATAATATGGTCTCTTTCTTATATATATTTGTTCTGATTTTTATCTGTTTTTATGTGATGGGTTTCCCCTTTTTGTATAACATAACCATTGACGGTTTTAAAGGATGATTCTTGTTAGCCGATCCCTAGTCATTTTGGGATTAGGGTACTGTTGTTGTTGTTGTTGTTGTTGTTGGTGGTGGTGGTGGTGGTGCTCTGCCTGATGGGTTTTTGTTATTGACGGTTTTAAAGGATGATTCTTGTTAGCTGACCCCTAATCGTTTTGTGATTAAGGCATTGTTATTGCTGTTCTGCATTTCTGCCTGATGGGTTTTTTGTTATTGATGGTTTTAAAGGATGATTGATGTATTCCGACCCCAAATCATTATGGGATTTAGGCGTTGCCATTGTCTTTATTGTACTAGGGCATGATTTTATGAGGTTTTGTTATTTGAGGATTGCAAAGTTGTATCATTTGATCTGGGGGGATATATTTTCGGATTAGTAGTATGTTGTGGAGTATTTGAAGATTTGGGAAGGTGGTATTGCTCTTTTATGAATTGGGTTCTGTATTCCAATGATTTATCATATGAATCTATAAAAAGTTTTGAGCTTTTAGTTTTAAATACCATTTTAGGGAACAACGGGAAGTATGGAAAAATGGATCCTACCACTGGTGGTATATACAACTGGTGGAAGGAGTTACGCTATTGTAAAGTTATCGATCTCAGCTACAAAGCTAACTTAGTAACTTTGAAAAGGAACCTTCCATCAGATGTATTATTGTATATATAACCAGAAGTAAGATCCATTACTTGCACAAGTATAAGATTGCGATCCTGTTACTGCACCAAAGGTGGGAGCTTTTAAGACATTGAGGCAATGTTGCATGTTATGAATGGTTGACTCAGTGAGTATATAATATCTTTTTGAAGTTACTCTGGCTTCCGGGGAACATAACATCAAACCTAAAACTTGTGAACTCATATTAAGTGATTCCAGTATATCATGAACGTAAATAGTTTTTGTTCTTTATATAGACTCTGATAGATGAAGCTAAGCAATGACGTTTCTAAGGCAGATGTAGTATATCATTTTCCTTGGGCTTTGTTGGTTGTGAATGGAAAGCAGGTTTCTTTAGATAACTGTTTAATGATTTTCAAGTCAGAAAGATTGAATTGGTCTTGATGTTTACAGTTCCCTCCTTTGCGAGAGTTCGTTAAGATGGGTAAGCCAGTCTGGGGAACATGTGCAGGGCTGATTTTCTTGGCAAATAAAGCTTTTGGTACGTTTTCTTTGTGCTTTTGCACCTCTTATTTACAAAATTTTTTTTTGGTTTCTCTCTTATTTACATATTTTGAGTATACTATAAAACATCGCGTATGATAGATGCTGGAGATGCTGGCTTCCTGTTTAACTGTAAATAATGACAGTACTTTAGTTTGTTCTTGTTAGCATTTCATTAACAAATTTTCAAATTAAAATAAAGAATTAATACATTTAGGGTGACACTTAGGTAATTAGATTTGAGTTCATGGAGGTGCTTTGAAGCTATGTCGCTCGGACTTGGGTACAAGTGCTAGATCCGAGTACATATACCAAGTGTTTGGCTAATAGTGACTCAATGTTTAAGATATTAGCATATGCTTCATACACCAATCTCATCTGCTACTTTGTTCATGCAGACCACCATTTGTATCTGTTTTAGGAGAAATGTCGATTGTCGGGTAATCTGTACCCATATCCTTGAGCCTTGTGTCAGAGACATGAGTATGGTCCTAGGAATGCAGAAGTCAAGAGTAATATAGCTTCCAAGTCCACTTGGGCACAACCTAATGGCTTTAAACCCGAGCATTTAACTGTAATTTGGATTGAGAACTATGTGCCAGGACTGATGGTCTGTCTTATGGCCTTCAGGTCAGAAAGCTGGTGGCCAGGAACTTGTTGGGGGCCTTGACTGCACCGTTCACAGGAATTTCTTTGGTAGCCAGGTATCGTAGATATTTCCCCCCTTTTTGATGTTTATTTAGCTTCCCTAACAAGGTGGTGGAGTAGCGTCAACAGTATCTGCTGTATCAATGTTAAACTTGTTTACATTTGTAAGCTTGCGTCCTTAGCATGCTAGTTATATTTGGTTCTCTAGCATTTACTCTATCTTAGTACATTTGTGATATTCTAAACTCGAGCGTGATTATGTTACAGTATTGAGTGATTTTTTTATGAATCATGTAACCGTCTCAATGAGATAGTTTATACTACTTTTGGGCGTTCTTTTTAACCTGTCCATTGTTGTTGTGTTATTGTCTCTTGCTTTACCATGTACATATCTCTCTTGTGGAATATGAAGGACTAATGATCTATTGTTTCGTAGATTCAAAGTTTTGAAGCCGAGATACCTGTGCCATCACTAGCCGATAAAGAAGGTGGCCCTGGAAGTTTCCGCTGTGTCTTTATTCGTGCTCCAGCTATCCTTGAAGTAGGACCCGAAGTTGAAGTTCTTGCAGAAGTTCCAGTTCCTTCAAATTCAGTGTTCAATACAAATTTGGCAGCGTATAACCAAGAGCAAGAGGTTAGCATTTTCAATATTTTTATTATTTTCACATCTCGACAATGGAACATTATTTGGTTCCATTTCTCGCAGAATCTTGTAACCTGCAGCCTTTTAAAACGGGCTAAACTTCTTACTAAACTGTTTTTGAGTAGACTAAGTACTCATTATTTATCGTTCTTTGCCAAAAATCGCGAATATCCTCTTCTTTAAAACAGTGTATGTTCATTTTCTCTACATGCATGTTCGGTATTTCTGTTGGTATTTGCTGTGATGAAGATAAATACTCCTATTTCTGATTAATGATAGCTTGTACCATATCTCATCCATTTGCCGAATTTCTTAGGCAAATCTTGCACCGATTGATAAAGTGGTTGTAGCTGTTAAGCAAGGAAATTTGCTCGGAACAGCTTTCCATCCGGAATTAACTGCTGACAGTCGATGGTAAGCATTGAGCGTATTTTCCCTTTTCTCCTTTTCGTTCCAGAATTTTACCTCATATTTGACGATTTTAAATGATGGATCAAGCAAACCGACCTCTATTAATCTGTAGACTAAAGCTTTTACCGTTTATAGGCATTCTTATTTCGTAAAGATGGTGAATGATCTCGAAGCGACCTCAGGAAGTATCGTCAAAGCTGATATGAATGCACTGCAAGAACCCAAGATTGAACTTCCTATATATTTACCTTAGCAAAGTACTTTCTTGTACCCGGCTTCTTATTTCCGATTCTTTCTTTTTGACAATTTCATAAAAGTTATGGAATGAATCTCTTGCACTTTAATTCCCAACATTACATTCGGTTACACCGACAAATGTTTATCTCTGCAATGAGATTTTTGCTGTATATAAATAGTGGTCTTCCAGATATTGATTTATTTCGTGAGCTATTGCAACCGACTTTTCAACATTATATTTCATGAATATTTATTCAATTATTAGAAATTGGTGTAAATTTATTATACAAACTTATTCAATAATGTACCGAGGAGTGATGCTTGAGCATCCAATCCCCCTGAATGAAAGTCGCTATACTAGGACATTTTTATGCACAAGTCGCTTCAACTGCTAAGCTTTTTGTCACCCCAACGCACGGATCACCAAATGTGTCGATCGACACTCCAACGCTGCAACTCCGAGATCCAACACATGCCTGTTTCAAAGTGTAGAAGCTCAAGATATGTAATTACACTGACAAACTGACCTGACCTAACCTAAGACCCGAGTCAGACCAAAATTGACCCTAGGTTGACTGGAATCTCACCTTTTGCACGACGGGAAGGGATTTGATGCTCTTACACCTGCCATGAGCGTAGCTCCCACAGGAGCCTTGTGGAGTTCCAAAGCTTGCAAACTTGATGGAAGAAATGACTTGATTTGGGGACGGGCACTCGAGGGAAAGTACAGGACCGACTTTCTTTCCTGTCTTTTCCGGATTCCATGTGTCTACTGGTGGTGGGTGTGATTCTGATACATGTGAGCACATGCTACCAATTTGCTTGGTGGCGAAAGAAATCTGTGTCGGGTCTCCACCGATTTCCTCAAACACCACGAGAATGTTACCACTTTGTTTCATCCATGAACGCGGTACATGGTATCTGTGAAATTCAGTGAATTTATAAGTCAGTCAGTTCAATAATCTTGCGAGTTGAAATGCTACCAACCTATTGTGAATCGGTAATTCAGTGAAATTTAAAGACTTTAGTGAAGAAAAATGGAATCAAAAAAATAAATTGATGCTTACAATTGTTGAGGCGGCTTTCCACATTTCTTGAGACATTTCTCGGCTCTATAAGTTCCCCGGTAATCACAATAATCTACACAACCATTGTTGGGAGAGCTTAAAGCTGGCCAATACCGTCCAATACTCTGTCCATTCACCCAAGCTTCGCCCTTTCCCATCCCAGTGAAGTCCAGAGCGATTGGGTCACTTCCGTCAGGAGCGTCAAATGATGTCTGGATACACCCGGTTAATAAAATCAGTATCCATGAATTATCAAAGCATGTCTCATGTGAGACGGTCTTGGACTCTTGTCATGATACCGTCTGAGTCTGAGATATTCACTATCAGCATATTAAGCTGTGAAATTCGGCAATAGGTGCAGATTTCGGGTTTACCTTGTACCAGGTTAGAGGCTGCTTCTTAGGAAAGGCAGATGACTCCCAAAGTGATGAACTTCCACTGGAAAGTTCCGAGTCTTCACCTTTCAGTCCGATCTGCAATTCAAACAAATTTTTAATTTCATCGACAATTTCACAAATTATTTATTTCTCGATTAAGTCATATATTCTGTATAAAGGTTATTAATCAAAAGCTGATGATCGAGGCACCGAAATGACAGACCTGATATGTCCAGGGTTGAGCAGAGAGATCGAGAGTAAGACCAGCATTCGAGCTTCGGAGTGACACAGGACCAGTAATGCCAGCACCCGTTAAATCAAAAAATGCTCCATAGTTCTACACAGTTAAAAGTGTCGATAACAGTCAGTTAAAGCACTTGACATAATGTTAATTTGGATTCGGAGAAATGCTCAGCAGTGGTAATGTTATACTAGCCTGAAGTCCGACAGTCAAGCTCAAGAAATCAATTGTGTTGGCTCCGGGGTTAAGAGTTACAGGAAAATCCACTGAAATGTGATGATTTCCGTTGGGAGAGTATCTGCTATCTGCAGCGGTGCAGAAAAGAAACCAGTGTCAGGCAAACATTACTACAGTACCTCTAGGGCTCTGCGCAAGGCGACTAACGGGGGATCAAATGTACACAGCCTAACGAGACAGTTTCCAGATGACCCTTAATGAAAATTGCATCAAAATGACTAATGTCAATTTTTTTTGTTTTGTCTGGTTTAGACTGGATTCGAGTCAGGCAAGGCCAGAGGACGAGAAAGGTATTGTCATATTTTACCTGCAAGCTTCCCATTGACAAAAGTATGAAGGCCATGGCCAAGCGATGATACATGTAGAACAGTTTGAGATCCATTCTGAAGAACTTGTTCATCGCCTTTCATTACAATGCTGCAGTTGACAGAAGACTCAATGAAGCTACTCAAATGATGGTTATTGACCGAGACTGACAAAGGTACATCTCGGGTTTAGATCAAGCAACAACTATACCTGTACCACAAGTAGTCACTTTGATCAGATGTCGTATTAATTTGCTCCAATAAGCCAGGTTTCACGAAGGCCGACTTCTTTGATATGCCTATTGGCTCACCAAACCAACTCCAACTCGACCCCAGTACTCCAGATGAATCGAGTTTGTACTTGAGTGATTGAGGAATAAACTTTGGAAGCATTGCCATTGAATTTATCTGTCACAAAAATATTTCGTGAACTGTTAAAAACGTATTTTCTTCGTTTGCAGTATTAACACCATGACTGATTTTCCCTTTCAACGATGCTCAAACGTTCAGAACTAATGCAGACGCACCTTTGCAGTATTAAGTACGACATTTTTGCAGTCAGGCAAGATGCTCACAGACCATGCAGGCAATCTATATGAGTTGCCATTGAAATTTACAGTCGCATCTGATTGAGTTCCCGTGTTTGCTAGAAAAGCAGAACATAAACCTGATTCTGTTTTGTACACAGATGCCTGGAACACAGACCAAATCCGATCAACATTAAGTACTGGTACGACTTTAGAACATCCCAAGCCGTAATTATATAAATATATCGAATATGAAATTTTCTGGCACTGCTAGCATAGCATTTCTTACAGCATGAAAAAGTAAAACATAAAATCAGTGCTTAATATACCTCTAAATTTGATCCAAGAGATGTGTATGTGGGATCCGTTGCAACCATTGCTGCTTCACAGAGCTTTATGGCCTTATGAACGTCTCGTAAATGGCCCCATTTCGGCTGTCTAACGATACCTACAGAAGAAAAAATGAATTATTATTTGAAGACAACATGCTCCATATAACTATATTGAAAGGCATTTGCAACTTAAGGTTACCATATTCATCGATTGGAGCGTCATAGTCGTAAGTTGTAGTAATGAATGGTCCACCAGCTGCATGTCCAAAGTTAGTTCCTCCATGGTACTGTTCGACAAAAAAGAGACACTGAGTCTACTGTTTCCGGCATTTTCTATTTTGCAAAGATTATCCCGGTATCTGCTATTGCTGAGGTTAGACACATCGTAGAATTAAGATTAATGTGGCCAACATTACCATGTAATAGTTTTGCATGGTTCCCCCTCGTTGGTAAAAACGTGCAACTGCAAACGCCAGGTCTTCGACTGGTCGATAAGGTATCGGATTGCCAAAGGAAGTAAACCTGAATTGAATATAGAATCAGTCTCACAATCCTTGAAAGAAAGAGACATACATTACAGAATGCAGATTACAATCTCACCATCCACTCCAATTCTCAGTCCATAGTTTCGGCTTTTGATTGGAATTTGGTGTGAACTGATCGCAGTAAAATCCATTGCAAGTGTTAATCTGTAAGTAACAACAATTAGAACGATTACAAGAAATGATTCAAAATACGTCTACAAGTATACAACAAGTGTCCGCGACAGTCAGGCTCTTGCCTATAGCGGAAATAAGAGGGTGTGAATGTGGAATGGTACACGACCACACGGCCTTAGTGCCTTACTACATAAATATAGAAAATTTGTTTGAGATGACCCATATTGAAATTCGGAATGCCCCATTTGTAAATGTCGTCGTTTTTTGGATATGAAATGTCTCTTCTGCATGTACAACTTGAATTGGGTAACATTTATATCTTATGACCCACCTACTTAACGCTCTTCATTCAGCATTTCAGCTACTACCCTTACTAACTGTTTACCATACCTACTCAATTAGACCTTTGTGCCAAAATAAATGGAACGATTCCGAAACATAGAAGGCCGGGATACTTCAGAACAGATCACAACAACGGAAAAAGATAAGAGGAACGAGAGTACGAAACTGTAACATACAATGGGATCAGGAGCATCAGCCTGCTGGCACATGACCCACGGTACCCCGGTATCCAAAGACAATGCCATGTTCGCTGCCCATTTGATATATGATTGTGCAGCTGACCCATATGAGGAATCAATGTTCCCGTACTCATTCTCTATCTGTCATTCACATACAAATATCGTAATTTAGGCCATAGCTACGAGCAAATACATTTCTATTAACATATAAAAAATATCGTAAACCATCTTCAAATTTTAAGAATCGCCCCTTAATGACTATACTAGTTACGCTAGTTGACGTCTGCATGAATATAGCAATGTTCACAGTTTAAGAAGAAAAACACAACCAGAAATACTAACTCCAGTTGATTAGTTATACCAAGTTGGAATTGTTGCCCAACTGCACACAACTACCAAAGACTTTTCGACATCATTAACAAGAACACTATAATTAACCTGAGATAGAATAATTGGTCCTCCTTGTGAAGCGTAAAGGTCATTCTTTTTCATCAAATCCACAATGTAGGCCGTGAATCGCTGCATCTCTTCCTGCAAAACCAATCCACAATACGTAGCATTTCTTATTAAAAACTCGCTTTAAATTTCAATGATATCGCGATAACAAGAAGGATTAGTAGTTGATACCTTAAATGGCTCATTGTCTGTCCGGAATTTGATACCGGGAATGAAATGCAACCAAAGAGGAAAGCCACTGCATTCACATCAACACATAAATCATATTTCTAAACAGGAAACCGACACTTTCGACATCCACATTCCACACAAATTGTTATACATAATTCAAACCCGAAAACAGTAATTTACCCGTAATTCCATTCAGCACATACATACGGACCGATCCGAAGATGAACATAAAGCCCTGCTTCCCCAACTAATTTTACAAACTTGACCAAATCTTTTCTACCAGAAAAATCATACTGCATTAATACCAAAATTAATTAATCACATTAAACAAGAGTAATTAATAAATCACCCCACCTAGTTAACTAACTCCACACTTATAAAATTTAAAACTAACACAAATTATAGAATAAGACGGTTTCACTAGGAGCGGTCCTTTTACAATTAAGATTAAATACAACTAACTAATAATGATCAATTTTCCATAACTCCAACATCTAAACTACTTGCCTTAAATAGCCAAATTAACTACCAATAATAACAACTAAAAACCCATAAAAATTAAATTAAATTAAATTAAATTACCTCGCCTCGAACCGGTTCATGCAAATCCCAGAAAACATAAGTCTCAATTATATCCAATCCACCATCCTTTGATTTTTGAATAAGGTCTCCCCACATCTGTCATTTTCACATATTAATTCTAACGGTACGACAACGACAATATTACCACAGTGCCTCAAGAATTCCCGTAAATAACAGGGTAAGACTGTCTAATATGTTACATGTACGCAGTCTTACCCATGCTTTAGCAATAATAAATACTCCGTAACACGTTAGAAAAAACGATATAAAAAAAGCGAGTAAATTTAAGTATATACCTCAGGAGTACTACGAGGGTAATGAATGGAACCAGAAACAAGAACACGACGTTTGCCATTAATGACCAAAGCTCTATGATCATATGTTACAGAATTATTAACACCAAACGACGTCGTAATTAGATCACTAAAACACAACATTAACACCAAGATTAAACATTTTTTAAATATTATTTTTGCTAACGTGTTACGGAGTATTTATTATTGCTAAGGCATGGGTAAGACTGCGTACATGTAACATATTAG
>JAYMSF010002633.1:0-10060 GCA_036897335.1 Silene vulgaris
ATATGGAAATTGCATTGTAGTTTGCCTTGGGCTTCTTGCTAGTGCTTCACTATTCCTTGCCCTTTAGTGCGCCTTGGGCGTGCTTTTCATAAATTAAGCTCATAGTATCCCTTTCCCCCTGTTTTACAACTGAAATAGCTTCTTGGATTTAAGGCACGGGAGATGTTCGATTTGTTGATATGGTGTCATTGTCATACTAACTTTTGGGTATGCGTAAATTCACGGCCATAATGTACTGGCACACGTGAATTGTCAGCATAGCCCCCCATTAAAAGTCAGACGACAAACACATCATCATTGCATGAGAAGGGCTTTTAAGGCAAGTGGACAATAAATCCCGTGGGAGAGTACATTTCCCTAGTGAATTTATGCCTACTTATTTTAGTGTGTTTCAAAGATGATGTAAGTAGTGCTTCCCTATCAGTCTTTTTCTTAGTAGTCCCCCCTATTATTTGTCTTTATTATTAACTAAATATACTTTAATTTAATTGTACATCTGTCTAAACTTACACTATGATCGGTTTTTCTAATGTGTACCGTAAAAGCAGACACTAATAAGTAATAACCTAAATGTGAAATGATTTACAAAATATATTCTTTTATTAAGGTAAAAATAAAAACATCTCATGAATCTTTCTACAATCAGTTTTTTACTATATGTTCTTAGGGCACAAATTAGAAAACCGATTATGAATTATTATAATCCCATCAACCCCAATAAATGGACATCAACTACTAATTTTCCAACAATTATATTAAGCACTTGCAACTCGTAATAGGCTCTTCATCATATCATATTTACAAGAGCTATAATCTCATTTGTCTCCATTTCTTAAACATATTTGTTTAATTAGAAGCTTTCAACTCATCTTACATTCATTGAATTTCACCTATAAGAACAAAATACAAAACAATATTCTACTAGAAAAGATTCTAGAATCCATGACCAAATAAATTAAAACATAATTTTAATTTTAATTTGATTTTCTCTTCATATAACCTAAGAGCTCCACACTCCTAGCTATATAAATATACATAAAAACTGTTCTGTTTCGCTGCATATATTTTCCTAATCTTTCTTACACACACACACCATTTTTATATTAAGTTAACTCGAGAATCGAAGCCGAGTTTGATGGATATGAGTTTTGATGTACAAACACAAGGGTTTTTCGATTTCAATTTCGACTCGTTTATACCCGAAAGCACGGAGGTGTTTTGGAAACCAAAGGAAGTAGGAACAGGGGAGTCTCTTGCATTGAAGGGTAAGGACTTAGGTAAGAAGAAAGTGTCTGAGACGAAGAATGTGGCTGCTTTGAAGAGCCATTGTGAGGCCGAAAGGCGACGTCGAGAGAGGATCAATGGTCATCTTGCTAATCTCCGCACCTTTGTGCCCTCCACTGATAAGGTATGGCATCCCAAATAATGAACTTAATTCTCATTTTCGACATTGCGAAAACTCACATATTTCAGCATTTTATCCTCATGTCCTTATGTTTCTTAATTTTTGTGGAAAACCCGAGTCAGAAATTTAATGTAATATAGTAATCCCGAATTTTAACGTATAAACTTATATGAGACCGTCTTATATTTGCTTATGAAGTCAAGTTGATGATGTTGCTCATTAGGGGCAAGATCATTTATGAGTTCATGTAGGACATGTTTTGTTAGATTTGCCCCTTCTTTGAGAAAATCAACTTTTTGGCATAATACATTTATTTTATTAATGTGATTAGAATAGGCTTCAATGCTCGATTTAAGCTGGATAAGACAACTATCTCAACTAAAAGTTTAGTAAGAAAGTTGAGATCCATTTAACGATTAATATCCTTAGAAATCCATGAAGCAAACCATCGGACACCCATAGGCATAAGTCTTCAATACACTATTATAAGTCTTAATACCATAATTCCTTATCATGAATCAACCTCGATGTTTTTTAGTAGACAATTAGTGAACGAATAGCCTTAGACATCCATCAAGACATCAAGCAAACAATCTGACTTCTGAACCCATAGACAGAAGTCTTCAAAACAGTACTATTTTACATCTTAATGCCATAATTCCGAATCATGAATCAGCTTCGATGTTTTCTAGTGGACAACTTAGTGAACGAATAGCCTTGGATTACGTTTGATACTTTGATCCCTTCTAAAACCCTTGATTAATTTTACTTAATTTCATATTAATCAAGTTGTCAATAAAATCCAAGAAATAAAATATTAAGAATGAAAATGATGTAACCCTTTGGTATTGGAAGGGCAATGGAGTTGAGACTTTATGCCTTTAGGCTGTAGCAAAAAGAAACAGCTGATTGTGATTCTTTGGACGGTTTCTTGTATGAACATTTTTTTGTTGACTTTTTGGGTCACATCTTAATGATGTCATTGCTTCACATTAATGCTTAATGATTAGTGGATTAATATATTTTAATACAATACAAATATTTTTATAAGACAGCCTTACACAAGCATATTGTTTAAATAAAGTGTAAAACTTTTAAACAATTCTTTTGATAATTAGTTTTACTCTTATATGAGTCCTGATTTTCTTGTGATTTTGATGTGTTTTACACAGTTCTGTATAAGGCGATCTTACATAAGACTAATCGATATTTTTTTATATTTTAATTAAGGTGACTAATTTCTTTAGATTAGTGTACTTTTGTATGGTGTATGTGTCCCTGTCTGCTGATGTATTAGTTTTCTAAAGTTAAGAAAATATATTTTAATTAATAGACTTAGCAAATCAAATATTAATCTTCTTGAAAAGATTCGTTTGTGTGACTTAGGCGATGATGTCATATATTGTTATGTTTTTCCTATGTAGGAAGCATAACTCGAGCTTGATTAGGTCGTCACTAAATTATAATTAATAATTAATTATCTAGAAGAAGACGGTTTTACATTACCTAAATCTTCATATCATATGCTAATTCCGCAAGATTGGTTAGATTATAGTTTTATGCGTTGTAAGTTTAATTTTTAATATGTTTCGGAATAAAGAACTTGCATGCAAATCTAAAAAATCATTAAGCATGCATCGGAATTTGGAAATAGCCAAAGTCGAAACCTGATAAAATAGAGCGTTACGATTTATGTTTTAATTAACTAGCTAAGCTGATCGAGCTTGGTACAAGTTAGGGGTGGTCATCAGTGTGGGTCGACCGACCCGCACTAATGACCAGCCCTAGTACAAGTACAATTATTTTCTTAATTCTTTTGGTTACACAAAATAGTCAAGGCATACAATATTCTTCAATGACTTTGAAGTACATTTTTCAATAACTCAATTCTTGGCTTTTCAGATGGACAAAGCAACATTACTAGCAGAAGTGATCAGGCAAGTCAAGGAACTAAAGTCTCAAGCCTTAGAGGCTACTAAAGGGGTACTAGTACCAACCGATGTCGACGAGGTTGTCGTCCTACCCGATAACGACAATGTTGGAACCAATGATGTTTGGCAGTTTAAAGTGTTCGTATGCTCGGAGTACAAGCCGGAGATTATCTCGAACTTAAGGCAATCCATCAACGACCTTAAACTAACCATAGTGAAGGCAGAGATATCTACATTGGGAAACAGGGTAAAAAATATTTTTACTGTGAGTGGTAAAAAAGAAGACATGAGGTATTCCAAAAAAGAGAAGTTTGCCAAGTGTATACATAAAGCTATGTCATCTGTACTAGAGAAGATTTCGGCATTAGAAGAGTATTCACCCATGGCGATTTACCCTAGTAAAAGAAGACGAGTTTCTCACTTAGAATCATCTAGTTTGAGCCCATCATAGTGAGTTTGTTCTTAATGATGGATGCAATTTTAGGCATATATAGTTTATTTTGATTTTCGAGTAGTATTTTTGTTTGCATTATTGGATTTTTGGATTAGGGTCGGAGCAGATCACGAGGGGAAAATAATCTTTTCTTCGCGTGTTAAAATACATTTTGAGGTTTGTACCCGAGAACTAGGTAAACATATAGAAAGATCAATATATTATAAGTTGATCTTTTAATGGGTCCGAGTTTATATTTCATTAGCTCGTTGATGCTAATATAGCAATGTAATGTAATACTCTATGGCATTAAAGTATTTAACATGAAAAGCTAAAATAAGAAGATATAAGTTCATAAGTAAGTTGGTCGATAATGTTCTCCCTCCTAAAATTTCGAGGGTATTTGTTCACAAATCCAGACCCGACTTGCAATCAACACATCGCAACCATGAAAAATCTATTATTCATCGTTTCAAAATCATTCGACGCAGCGTAACAGATCACCTTGTCTTGTTTGCCCTTTATCATTCCCCTTCTATACCCTCACAAACATGGTAGATAACATGTCGCATGACACATAGAACTTGTGAACTTACCACTAGACTTGACAAAGCTGACTTGACTCAAATGAATAGACCTGATAAGATTGACCCGAGACTTGAAAGTGACCGAAATAGTGTGACCTTAACTTGACCTGATAGAGCCGAAGTGACCCGACTCGTAGCAATCCAAAATAACCGATAGACCAAAACCTACCTCATAGTAAGATATTTGATCCGAGACCGATCCGAATATCCGATCCAAAATGACCCATTTACCACTTCCAATTAATTTGGTTTCTTACTCACAAACGAATTAACGAGACACCAAAACAAAGTTTCAACTGTCAATTGACCAAACTAAATCGCAGAGTTGATAGTTACTCAAACTACTCAACCTTCCCAAACTATAAAATCATCAAATTTGAGTCAACGAAACACAAAATTGGAGCTACAAAGATGAACAAAATCGGATCAAAATTGGAATTTGCACCACTTCAAAGCTTACTTGATGAGGGTTTTTGGCATAAATTGACAAACTTAAAGCTCAATTCTTGGGGTCTTGATGAATCTGCTGTTCCTCTTACTGGTAAATTAATTTCTAATCATCTTTTAAATTGATTTTATTTGCTTTTATGAATTGGGTTTATGATTCTGAATTCTGGGTTTTTGTTAATCAAGATTTTAGAAAGATCATTATTGCCCAATTGCAGCAATTTGGTGATTAAGGTTAATTAATGTCAATGATCACTATGTACGCAGCCTTACCCTTGTGTTAGAAACACAAAGAGGTCGTTTGCGAATGACCCAAGATGAAAATTGCGTCAAAAATTGCATCGAACGACCGCTACTTCACAATGGATGTTAACCTGTGAATTAATCATTAAGCAATGCCAATTTGATGAATTGGAACAATATTGTTAGCTAGATGTTAAATATGGAAATTTGGACTTTGTAATCATGAATCTGGAATATTTTCTAATGTAGTGATTGATCAAATTATTTCCGTTTCCAATGGAGCCAAAGATTTATTACTCTTTGGTTCTTGATTATGATTGGATAAGCAAAATGGGTTACTAAAGTGGCCACGCTTCTTTCTATTGTGAAGTATCAGTCCTTCGATGCAGTTCTTGGCATAATTTTCATCTGGGGTGATTCGTAAAAAGCCTCTTTGTATTGCCGACATAAGGGTAAGGCCGAGTACATCCGACCCCCTTTACCTCAGCAATTTGCGGGAGCCTTTGAGGTACTAGGGTAATGTTATTGTTGTAATGTAGTGATTGATCAAGTATAGTATATAAGGATTAATGTTGATAGTATGAGTCTTTTATGAATGCAGTGATTAGTTAAAAAAAATCGATCTACCAGTGGCAGACTCAACTATTTTAAGAAACATCAGCATATTTTGACTTAAAATGAGGCGTCCAAGTGTCATATCCATGTCACTGATGTCAGAGTGTCGAAAGTTGGACTTGCGTACGCGAGGGAATAAGAAGAGTCTGACTAACATAGTATTGTAACCTGATTTTAGGTATTACGAAGCAATTTTAGTTTTTTTGATAGTTTGCTGTGTTTATGTGCCCTCTTTAATAATTTCGGAACTAGATATGGTGTAGCTGAAACTGAAAGAATGAAAGCTTTGATATTTGTTGGTGGAGTTGTGTGATTTTTGTATAACCATTTCGGCAGGATTTTTTGCACCATGTTCGCATCCTCAATTATCGAATCACTTGACTCTTCTTTCGGAATCTTTGCCATCTGAATCTGGTGAGATTCCGTCATCAAGTTCCATTCACACGAATAGGAATAGGTGTCCTGTTCCAGGCACACTCTACAATCTGAATACGATGGAGGGTTTTAATGATCTGGACGAAGAAAAACTATTGAAGGAGGAAGCTGAAAAGGTGTGTCTTATCCTCCTTACATGACTTTGCTGCTTAGATTTAATTGTTATATCATATCTACGTAGTATATTGCAATTGTCTTGGTGTCTTTTGGCTATATATGTTGGTAATTACTCCGTATAATGATTATGTGAACATTTAATCACTTGATTGAATAATGTCTGTCTGTTGGTCCGGCAGATTTGGATTGACATTCATAACGGAAACATTGAGAAAGACTGTTCAAGACTCTTAAGGTTTCTTCTTATTTCATTTGCCGACCTCAAGAAATGGGAGTTCTATTATAGAGTTGCTTTTCCTGCGATAATGCTTAATCCTCCTGCAACTTTGGTTGATCTGAAGCCTGCGTCACAGTGGTTGAGCTTAGAAGAGGTTTCGAGATCTTGGAAGTTATTGTAATTTGGTCATTTATTGCCAGTGCTTTTTAATTTCTGCTTGATGTTAATGTAAATCTTATTGTAGGCCAAGTCCCTGTCAACTGCTTGCAATGAGTGGCGTAACTCAACCACTACTACAGGTAAACCCTCTAACGACAATAACAACAACAAAAGCTTCATCCAAATTGATTTGAGATCGGCTAACATGAATCATCTTTTGAAACCGTGAATGACAGCTAAATATTGAAAAAAGATGCATAAAAAAAAGAAGGAAAACATCATAAAATCAATATACAAATAAAGCTAACCCCTCTCTAAATAATTAATTAATCAGTGTCGTTGGTTCTAGTAATTTCTCAATTATTACTTATTAGCCATGTTTTCATCCTCCGTCTATAAATAACCCTTTGACAAAGCTAATGTTAATCTATGTAGGTGTCCCCTTCTTTCTTGTTACGATTGCTTCAAATTCCCATGCTACACTTAGGCATCTTAGCGAGTGGGAGTCATGCAGGCAAGACAATGAGAAGGTATGGATTATGGAAATGTGGTGCAACTTTTTTCTAGATTTTTACTTTTCCACTCGAAGAGTGAGTGTCATTGTATTCCTCTCGTACTGCGGCATGGATGTTTACCCTGTCTAAATTGCAGATTTTATTTGGCTTTTATGATCCATGCCATTCTCCAAAATACCCTGGTTGGCCTCTGTGCAACTTTCTTGCCTTCCTGCATTCAAGATGGAACCTGGAAACTGTCCACGTCTTTTGCTATCGAGAGAGCCGTGGTTTTGCAGATATGAAATCATCCCTTGTCGTGGAGGCTCGGATATCTCCACAAGGTACAGTGCTAAAGGCCTTTCTAACTGGATTGGCTCCTTTCTTTATTCTTCTTGTCGACTCTCTCTATACTGTTTCTGTTTCTGATTAAGCAAAAAGGTTCACTATTCTTCGGTTCCGATCATGATGGAATAAAGCAATATGGTTCACTACACTGACAACACTTCTTTTTATTTTGATTAAGCAGTGATTTAATGCAATTTTTATTATGGGTCATCGTAACGATATCTTTATGTTGTTAATATGATAAGGCTTCATACATCAGACCCACTTACCCTAAGATTTGCCCGATCCCTTGAGGCATTGAAGTAATGTTGTGGTCGCTGCTGGACTGCTGGTGGTGTTGACCTTGTTGAGTTACTCCTAATCTGCTTTTTAATTGTAAACTATTCTTTACGCAGACTGGAAAGACCAGACTCGTGTACCTCAGGATATTGGATGGGAACTTTATAAAAGGCAAAAGAAAACGAGATCAATCAACCTTGCTACATCATTGGATCCTACTAGGTACAAAGTCATTATCACTTTGCTCTCCCATTATTTCTCTTCAAATCATATTGCTGCCAGTCTGCCACTGTTTCTTCTCTTACCCTTTTTTTTTCTCTGGCACCTTGTTTTACAGGTTGGCTGAATCTGCTGCTGATCTGAACTTGAAATTGATGAGATGGCGGGCATTACCTTCGTTGGATATAGATCTTTTATCTAAGACTAGGTGCCTTCTCATTGGAGCTGGCACTCTAGGATGTCAGGTTGCTCGGTCATTAATGGTAAGTACTCATGATGATTTTGATCAGTCTGCTTGCATTTACGTCATGATTTTATGTAGAACCTTATTTAATTACTTTTTCAGGCTTGGGGAGTGAGGAAGATTACCCTCCTGGACAGTGGTAAGGTGGCCATATCTAATCCACTGAGGCAATCTTTGTATACACTGAAGGACTGTGGTCAAGATAAAGCCACAGCAGCAGAGAACAGTCTAAAGAGTATATACCCTTCTGTGGTAAAGAAAGATATTCTTCTTGTTTTTTTTTTTTTTGGAAAATACTGATGTTACGATTTCTTTGGTTACATTTCGCATCTTCATTGATTCCTTCAGCCATGAGCGATTAACCTAGTAATACCTGTTTCCATGAACAAACTTCTTGGTTTGAGTTGTCCATGAATAAAGTTTCTACTTAGAACTTTTCCTTTTTCAAATGTTATTTGTTGTCATTTTACTTTGTGACCTCACAATCTCACATCTTTCATCAACTTGCACTTCCATCTGCAAGGATGGAGGAAGTAAGATTTTGTTCATATTGGGTTCAAAATTGCATATCTCTCCTTGTGATTTGTCCGGACCATGACACGCTCTTTGTATGTGCCAGGATGCAAAAGGTGTTGTGATGTCGATTCCAATGCCCGGACATCCAGTTTCAATTCAAGAAGAGAAAAAGATTATGGATGATTGTGGACAACTGCAGGAGCTGGTAAATTCCCATGATGTGGTATTCTTGCTGACTGATACAAGGGAAAGTCGATGGCTTCCAACACTACTGTGTGCCACTGCTAACAAGGTTGTTTTCTGAAATTATACCCATTACTTTGTCTCTTACTCCATGTATCTCAGCCAATTTGTTCACGTTTTCTTTTGGATCGGTTTTTATGTCTGCACACGCAAGTGGGATAGGGAGATCTACACTCGTTCTCCCCCAGGGAGAAAAAAAAAACATAAAACATAAACCATTAACTATTATGTGTTTGTAGTTTCATGATGTGATCTGTTGACACTTGACAAAAAAATGGCAACTCTTCTCATATTTCTTAACTTTCTAAGACTTTCTCAATTACCCTGTGTCTTGTTGAGTTGTGGCGACCAACCTAAATCTTTATGCATTCTTTTTTTGATCTGGCCGTCTGGGGTTGATGAGTTGTTCTCACATGTTAAACCATCTCACATAAGTTTTTGTGTCTCAGTTACGGGGCCATTAGCACCTCAATCTGAATATTGCACGATCGTTTGCTTGATTTGTTTCCGATACTTGTTTGATACTTTATTTCCCCTTGTAGATTACTATCAATGCTGCTTTAGGGTTTGAGAGCTACTTGGTTATGCGTCATGGTACTGGTCCTGTAAGTTCCTCTCCTGAAGTGACTAGTGAACTATCATCAAGCTTGGGCAACTTGTCTATAGGTGACAAAAGTGGTGGGCAAAGACTTGGTTGCTACTTCTGCAATGATGTGGTTGCTCCTGTGGATGTAATTCTCTCCCTTTATATGCTTTATTTGGCACTCATATACGTTGGTGGATCCATGTTATAGTAGTACCTGAGATCCCCTGGCAATGAAAAGAGAAACTATTTTGTGTCTACTATCTTAAATTTGTATGCTTAAAGTTTTAAAAGATACAGTATGATTTTTGCGGATAGAGTATTATTTTAAAAATATGTTAAGACGAGAAACAAAATTATTTGGATCTTCCACTACCTGTTTAGGAACTCTATATGATACGCCTGCCATCGTTTCTGTCTATTTTGCAGTCAACTGCTAATCGCACGTTAGACCAGCAATGTACAGTCACACGCCCAGGTGTTGCTCCGATTGCTTCAGCTCTTGCAGTTGAGCTTTTAGTAGGAGTCCTACATCACCCCCTCGG
>JAYMSF010002634.1:0-10057 GCA_036897335.1 Silene vulgaris
TAATTTGAGTTTTTTTTTTTTTTTTAGAAGCATATCAATTGCCTAAGAAAGTCATAAATTCTTTAATGGATTTGTAATGCTACCCAACCATAGTAGATGGGTAAGCATATCAATTGCCTAAGTAAGCTACAATCACAACTTCTTATTTAACCGTTAGCAATGTCCGTCTCAAAATCAAAGGTCCAGTATGGTAGATAAGAGAAAAAGAGGATGTCTATGGAGTAGGCACTAACAAAAGGTCTCTCTTATATATGCAACTATGCAAGTGAGAGTATATTTCACCCCTTGTTCATCTTAAGACGGATATTGTCGTCTTAAGAGAGACTTACTGAACTATAATAGATAAGTTATTCTGTCCAACACAATCATTTGTTTACTACCTTTGATTAAAATATCTCACAAAAATGAAAAAGGCAATAAATGAGACGGAAAGAGTACTTGTTTTCTTATAATCATCAAATTAGGATATAGTCTTCTCAAAATTAGTTAATAAGATGTCTTTTATCTAAATTTGTTTGTGGTGTGAAATTGAAATAACTACATGTCTCAAATGTACTATGGTCCTTTATCTCATCATTGATTTGATGGAGATAGCAACTTTATTTAAGCCAAAGAATAATAAAATGAGTGGATTCTATATATCTCCATAATAATTTGGTTGGTTGGCCAAATAATATCATCAAAAAATAAATAAATTAAATAATTAAATAAATAAATAAATAAATAAAATGAAGAAAAGACAAGAAACAAGAAAATGTGGAGAAGCTTCATATAGTGGGGGTTATACTGGAGGAGTGGGAGCAGGATGCATAAAGAATATACATGCATTTTGTGACAATGTCAGCTTCAAATTACATCGTCCGTCAGTTCCTCCTAGTAGTGGATGTGCAGTGACGGATTTAGGAGGGCTAACAGGGCGCTCGTCCCCGCTAAAAAATAATGCCACAAGTTTTAATTAAAATCTTCGATTTTTTCCCGAGTTTATCTCATGGCATTATTTGTTCGCCCTGCTGGAATTTTTCGTCCCCCCTAACCTCAAATCTTGGCTCTTAACATACGAATTCTTATTTAAGACGGTGATATCTGTACTAATTGTATTTGATCTTTCGGTACAAAGCTAGAAGTACAAGCCTTCCAAAAATTTCCAACTTTGAATTTCCAGCTTCCAAGTTTTTTTTTTTATCGTTCTTTTGCATCAGGGTGTTCACGCCCACTATGGCCGCTAGTGGAGGAAAAAAATTAGTTTAAATTTTCAGGGAAAAAATCTATACTATTAACTACAAATTCTTATTATGCCACTGGAAATATCTAGTTGAAGCTGTACTTCATACAATTTTCAATGTCATCCAATAAAGGTACACACTCCATTGATATATCATATAGCACTATCCGTCTTAAGCTTAAGACGGGTCAAATATATATCAAATCACATGACAAGTTGCCTAGAAAGCGAACCCTTTAGGTCTTGTAAGCATACAGTCAAACTATTGAATAAAACTTGATTGTATGCATACAATTGCTTGACACAAGATAAAAAGTAAAAACAATTATTTGAACGGATATGAATCCGAGTTTCAACAGTCCGGCGGCATAAAAGAAATGAGAAGCCATAGATTATTTGTTCAGGAACAAAAGATGTGTGAAAGGAATTTATACTTCAAATTGCCAGGTCGACTGCCAAGCAACAACTCGGAATCGTGTTTCCCTCAAACCAGAACAAGAACAGACTTAAATTGTTACCACTCGATATTTATCTAAGGCCCCAACAAAACAAAAACAAGCTTTAAGCTTTTCAATGGGAAAGCAGCAGTAGAAGTTACAGAGAATTTGCGTCTTTCTCACCAGATGATCTTTATTAATCATACTAGTCACTACAAATGCTAACCACAATTAGTGGTGGTGTTCGTCTTCATCATGGTCATGCCCTTCGGGGTCTCCACCAGGGCCAACTACTTCCAGCTGCAAGTGATCAATCAACTAATCAGCAAATCGGAAAGAATAATAAAACCAAAAAAAATTATACCAGATGGTCTCAACTGAGATTTTTTAGATATTCCTCGTTGAATAATGGAATTAGATTACTGGTCTCATATTTATTCATGCAAAAAAACTAATCCCAAAGAATCGCTTTCTAAATCCAGAACCTCGTTCCGATGCATCAGTTTATCTATAAAAAAATTAATCCTTCCATTTCTTTGATAACTTAACTTTATCTTTTTAGTCTTTCTTTAATACTCCGTATCTTCTAATTCTCTCTACGTAAGTGGCCTGCCTACTTAATCTGTTCCCTACCCACTTTTGCATTACTTTCTTGAAACCTTGAGCCGTGGTTGAAGAAGAAGAAAAATTAGAGGGAGTAATTACATCGGTAAAAAGAAAAGAAAACACTCCCAAATTTTTGTATCCCCGACTCTTAATCGCTAGACAAAAATTACAAAGGCATGAGTAGAGACAACCAGACAGGCGATATTTTGGAGGATAAGAATCTATCTAATATGGGCCAGCCTTGCAATCGAAAACATGAACGAGCAGAAGATGAGAATGAAATGCTCACACTCTCGAACAAACAGCATTTTGTTCAGATTGCTTAACATTTCTAACCTCATTTGTTCAGTGATATCAAGAGTAAGGTGACACTCACGTTGAGTCTACGACACGTCGACACCAAGTAGTGATTTTGATGATCACCAAAAAGTACTTCCAGTCATTTGAATTCACTAAATTTCCTTTTTTTTGGACGGTCAAAACGGTTAACTGCAGTTCTTAGTTGGGCAAAAGATAACTCATAAACCACTCTCATGTGAATATGGGTCTCAGTCTTCTCTCAGGCATGTTTCATTTCCTTAAGTCTTTGGTCCAAACCAGAAAGCAGTGAATTCATATGACTGGAGTCTAGAGAGACATAAATGTCACTTTATACAATCTTGCAACTTACCTTGAAGTACTGTGTGCACACTGGACACTCATGTGGTTTGTCTTTCTCCAGCCAAAACCAGACAACATCATGTTCATCCTCTGCAAAAGACAATCAAAAAATTGATTTAAGATTAATTACGGTAAATTAACGTTATGAAATAAGAAAAGGAGAGTTCGTAAGATACATCTGAAACGACAATATACTACATTAGACACCAACCTCCTTCACCTCCAGGGCATCCAACAATTCTCCTGTCGTAGTAAGACCTCACAATAGCAGGTTCTTCCTGCATTAAACCACACATTATAAAACTCTACAGAGAACTCATTAAAATAACAGATTAAAGAAAAGGAAAACTTGATGATTAATCCCTCATAAAATCATGTTTTTGAAACTTATAGCCTTTTTAAGAAAATCAAACTACTACCATCTGAACGACTAATGTTCAAAAATTGATACCATGGTGTGTTTCCGGCCAAAAATAAGAGAATACACCGTCAGTTATGGAATATTCCTTCCAAGATTTTTGAGTTTCATTATAATATACTCCATATTGAGTTAAAAATTATATAAAGACGCTCAGATTCTTTCCAATAAAGCTCATAAAATGTACATATAAGCTCAAATCCTTTATTATAAAGCTCCAAATCTATACTGCCAGTTGTATACAACCGGTCCCCACAATTATAATAGCGAATTGTTACGGAACCGAGCTCCCATAGGTTGTATCATGCGTACAATGTATAGAAAAAACAGAGGTTGTGAAAAAATTGTATCTCATACGTTTCCCCTTCTGGTGAGGGGAATTTTGAAAAAACGTACAAAAATCGATGGTGTAAGAGGGATTAATAAAAAAGGAGGACCAGCATATCTAGTTATCTACTCATACTAATCAAAGTTGGAATAATCCTAGATAATATTTGCACTACAAAAATAGTAAAAAAGCTTAAATGCCTCTAATATTCTGTCCCTATGACAGATTCAGTCGTATAGAACCCTATAGTGATCGCATAGCCAGTATCCTAATGTTCCTAGTGTTTAGAAAGGCAGTAAAGAGAGCTAGCTTAATACTCCATAATTAATAAGAAGCGACATACAGCATCTGTTATTATCTATTCTGCCTACAAAGCTAGTTACTAGTCTAAAACCTAAATATACGTGCAGGGTTTGTTAAGAGAAACAGCAACCACAAATATGTAAAGTCGCACATATTATAAGGAATTACAATCTGATCACCTGGAGTCCCGCTTAAGGTGAGTACAGTCCATCTTATGATATTCAGTTGTTCACAAATCATTTTAAATCCAGTTGAACACTTGAACCAATTGATAATAATAAACCAAATGACACAGAGATCAAAAGTTCAGAAGAAGATCCCATAGAACAAAGTAGGAACAGGTTAGGGATGTTAAAGCATGTAAGAGTAACTTGTACAGATGTACAACACCATCAAAAGCAGTGTCGATAATATATTACGTTTGATCTGTTCGCCATAACTTTGTTACTAGCAACTTGTGTATCACCACCTTGATTTGCAGTGGCGGATCTTGAGAGTTTTTCTTAGGGGGCCGAACGAAACTCAAGCAACTAATTTCACACAAATTAAATTTAAAAAAGAAGTTATTCTTCATGATATTTTTAATACAAAATCAATGGTTAGAGAAAGAAATGTACTAAATATATGTTGGAATTAGTGAATTTAAGCAGGTTACCAGCTAAGCTAGATGAGAATTACTTGATCCCCTTATTATGCCGACTGGCAAATTCTTGGTTAAAACGAGCATATTCGTTTTGAAATTAAAACGGATAGAAAAATAGATAACCCAAAAGTACAGTATTTAGAGACTGGCAAGAGATTAAATTTTATCAACTACGGATGTGATAACAGGAACAGGCAGGGTCAACCAAAGGTCATCTGCCCAGGATACAAACACAACTTTCCACAACCAAGCCCAACTGTAATTTGACATCAAGTGAGGGTGAACCGGTGAAAGCTTATGAACATAATAGCTCATGCTGAGGTGTCATACTCGTAGTCGTACATCAGAAAAAGTCAATGGCAATGGCCAGGCCACGTAGATAACGTCAAAATCTTCTTAAAGGCAAAGAGAGGTTGCAGATCAAAACGCAGGAACAAGTCAAAGTCATAACGTCAGAGACATCTATCTTCTGAAGTTCTTAACGATACTCATGCATAACGTCGCTTTTACACAGTTGTGTGGTACTAAATCCCTGTTTTGGTCGAAATCACATAATCATTCGTGTGGAGAAACCTCGGAAGTGTAGTCGTGACATGACTCTGGCTAAATACTATGCTGTCAAGCCATCTACAAGTCTTGCCGGTATAATCAAAATAAAAATCGTGCTCCCCAGGCTATAAAAAAAGGCTTGATAGGTCCCTCCCTAGATCCAAGTTTGCATTTACGTCAACCACCACTCTCAAAGCCTTTGTCTATCATTTTTCTTAAACATTCCCTAACTACACAACCTAAGGAACAAAAAAGTGCACAACAGAGGGTTCTTATACCATTACAGTTTTAAGTTTCTATCAATGATAATCCGCTCAAACACCACTGAGCATTTACAACGTTCTCAACATTGGAGTGGGTATACATTCAAATTAAAGAGGACGAAAAATCAAGTAAAGGCCCTTCCAACAGAAAACCGTGACAAGGTAGCAAAGCAACCCAACGATATATGAGAACGAATTCTCTCTCCCATTTTCATGTCTCATTCTCTTTACCTTCTGACACTAAAGTGACAGTGTGACACATCAAACACATTTGAGATTTACACAATTCTTTTAAATGATTAGCAATGATGTGGCGAAAGAAGAGGTAGTGGGACAAGGAAATGGGACAGGGGATCCCGACTCATAATACTTCGTACAATACACTGAGCCGATTTGCTTTAACGATCAGAAATGAACGCATAGTCAAATAATTCTCTCCTGTCTCGACATTTCATATCGAAACAAATCAACCAGGGAACAACCTAAACTAAGTAAATGCTAGCACAAGCAATCAGCTACCGGTATCCAATGCCTACTATCTCGATGCTAAGTCAACCAAAACACACAGACCGGACCAAATTTCACGCAAATCACGTCAATTTAGAACACAACAACAATTCCTTAATTCAAATAAAGGCATAACCACAAGGAAATACAACAAAATGACCGAGTCTCGCAAACGAAAGACGAAAATCAAATGAAATGGAATGAAATCAACGAACCTTGGTGCCAAAAGGACCTTCAGGATGATTAATCTCCAAAATATCCCTTCCCTAACACAACAGATAACAAATCAATTCGCACATTTTTCCTACAAATCACAAATTAATACACTAAAATCTAAAATTAAAAAAAATATAAAAACCTCAAGTTCAGCTTCAAGTTCTTCACGTTCATGACCGGTAGCAATCGGCATCACATCTTCAACCTTCGGTGTCGGCTTCGAAACCGCTAATCAAATCATTCAAATTAAATCAGTCAACAGATCTAATAAAAATCGTCAAAAATAATTAAAAACGGAGAAAAATAGTAATTACAGGAATCGGAGGAAAATGAGCGCGGAATGAAGGCGGTGGCGGTGGCGGTGGCGATGCGAGGGGAGAGGAGAAATGATGAAGGTTTGGAAATGGCGGAAGGAGAATACGAAGAAGATGAAGAAATTAGGGTTTTGAGATTGGAGAGAACGATTCTACGAAACATGATGAATGATTGAATGTGTGTTGTTGTAGATCTGTGATAATCTCAGGTCACCCCTGTTGTTGTGTTTTGAAGAATGAAGATTATGATGAAAATGGGGCAAAAGAGGGGAGTTGAAATGTGAGTGATGGTTTGGCGGCCTAGCCAAAATGGTGGGGTTGGTGGGTGTGTGAATGAGTGAGCGTGTGTTGAATCAAGTGTGGGTGCACCACCATTCAATGTGGGCTTTGGTTTGTTGTCTACTTGGTTGGGCATATGAATGTATGATCATGGGATTTAGAGGTTGCAATTGAATCACGCGGGTTGGTTGTGGGTCGGGTTAAAGCGGGTCGAGATATATCGAGTTCGGTTTGTGTCGGGTTAGTAAGGGGTTCGGGCTGGTTACAGTTCATGTTGGATCATCTTCGGGCGGGTTGTCAACGGATGACAAGTCGGGTCGGGTTATTAACTGGTCAATATCGACTAAGATTATCGGTATATATTTTATCTTATTGTTTAGTTTTTGATGGGTAATTTTATGTTTAAACAATGTCTCAGTGTATTAATTGTAGTTTTAAGTGAAAATAATTAAGATAAATGTCAATTTTGACTTATTTATATCATTATTAAGCTAGTTCGTTAACGAATCATTGACGAGCGGGTTGTCGCGGTCCCCTCGGTCAAACAATATTTATAAACTCAATACCAAACTAATGAATGTAGTAGGGTAAGGAGGTCGATCCCAAGAGATGGTGTAGTTAGAATTAGGTTATAAGTCTCCGTCTTTGTTTTAGTCTAGTCAAGCAAGAAAGTTGGTTTGTAATAAAAACATGAATTAAATGAACAACTAAGTAAACAAGGCAAGGCAAACAAAATGAAAATAGACTAGGGTGTCGGGTTCACTCGCGTAGACAATGGTTCAAGTAATGACATAGATTAAACAAGTAATTAAGGCAATTTCAAAGGTAAATCTCCACCCCTCGATGTGAGACTAACCCAAGGTTAAGCATAATTGAACTCTCGCTCTAATTACCCATAACCCACTAATCGTCATGTATTATCTAATTACAAGTCAAGCTCTCACCCAACAAGTTATACAATAATGGAATTGACTCGAATTCTCATTGAGACATTTCCACAAACACTTTATATGCATGACAATTAGAAGAGAAATTAGCCAAGTAAGACTTGTTTGTTCAAGTCAATAATCTACCCATATTAACTACACAAGATTACCCTCCACCCTAGTGATACACTACTCAAACATAATTCCAATTTTGAACATAAAAGATGGAGACTTTAGCAAATAAATAACAAGAGTAAACATAATGAGAAGATAATTAATTAAGCAATAATAACATGTAAATAATTGAAGAGAACAAAGATTAGAAGAAGGATTATACCAATACTAATCAAAGGAGCAAACTTGGGTTGAAAATGGTAAGAATGAATCTCTTCTTGTCTTCCAAAATTACAACCCAAAATAACTAAATGTAAACTATTGATAAATGAGAACTTGAATAAATTAGAGACTAATTAAACTAATATTGGAAAAAGATTACAACTTTTATTAATTAAAGAGAGTAAATATTGAGAGGAAAATATTCTAGGGTTCTTGAGAACAAAATGAAAGACTAGCTAATTTTCTAGTGTAACTAACCAACGACAAAACAACAAAAAGCAAAGGAAGCTCCCGGCCGGCCCACCGGCCGTCGGCGAGGCACCGACTGGGAGTTCTCTGCTTCAATATGGCTAGATTTCTCAATAGGTGGTGCCCAGCCGGTGGGGAGGCAGCCGGGTACCCGGCTGGGAAGCTTGCTTGTTTGCCGCACAAAACAATGTCGAGGGAGGAGAAGACGTGGGCCGTGGCTGCTTCTATGGGGGTCCACGGCGGTGGGGCGGCAACATGGGGGGTTCTGGGGTGACCATGGTGGTCATAGGTGCAGGCCACGGTGGTCAAAGGTGGCTAAAGGTGGCTGCAAAGGTACGAAAAACAGGGGAAAAGCAGCGCGCGCGGGGCTCGAAAGAGAGCTCGTGGCGGCCACCATGGTGGTTGTTGGTGGGCTTGGGTGGTATATTTGTGGAGGTGGATGTTGGGGGAGTTCATTAGTGTCAATGGGTGGTGGATATGGTGGCTGAAAGTGGCTGTGGTGGTGGTTTAAAGACGGTTGCGCGAAATGGTTGAAATTGAGTGTTTGTGGACAGGGGGTTTAAGGGAGGTCGTGGTGGCCGATGGTGGTAGACGCGGTGGCTGTAGGTGGTTGCTTTGTGATGGTGGAAGTCAAGGGTGCCCATTGGTGGTGAGTGGTGGCTGCCACGGTGGCCGGAGGTGGTAGAAAAAGCTCAGCAAAGACGGTCTCAAACTAGCAGCTGCTCCTTAGTTTATTTTCCACCTCCAAATTTCCGCTTAATAATCCCGTTTCGCAATTCCACATAGCTTTCCCGTCTCGCCTACACAAGATATCAATAAAATAGTAATAATACTAATATTATTTATAAATGTAATTAATTGTTAATTATAATTAAGATGGCTAATTATTATAAATTAGTAATTAAATGAGCTTTTTAATCAATTAAGCATGCAAAATCGAGTCGAAATAAGGTAAAAATATGGGGTAAAATACGACTAAAATCCTACTTATCAAGCATATATCACGATTTTATGACATTCGTAAATCGATTAGTAAACGGTAACTCAAATACTTGTGTCTACCCCTTAATCATCATCTACGTGTCAATACGGTCGTTTTGACATTAGGTAGAGTCCATTTATAGTCTTGGTCAAAATAGTCTCCAGATTCAGATCTCGTCTCATTCCGAGTTGGAATATTATTTAAAATCATCGCCCAATATTTTATTAGGATTAGAGTTTGACACAAACATCCGTTCTAATAAAATAATCAAACTACATCCCTTCCTTGGAATCCGTGTCTACACGCTTCCTTAAGTCAGGAGGAAACTCCCATAGAGAAAACGCAGCAGCTGCAACGCCTTTTCCAAGGGTCTTGTTTTCCCTGCAATTTCCTATCTTCTCTCTTTGTATTCTAAGATCGTGATATTGCTACGACAATTACGTGCTTGATCAATCGACCACGTAAGCCCGATTCCTATCGTGGTTCCCGTCATGTTTGTATACACCGACCAAATTTGACAGACTACGCATAATCAATCCTAATCAAAATCTAAATTTCTTAAGCAATTAAGGGCACTTTGACATTTGCATCATCAAGTTCGAGTTGAGTTACCTCTAAAGGCGATTTTACTTAAATCTCGTGATTGCTAACATGTAAGTCTGACGGTATAATAATCTCGTTTTATTCTGTTTTTATTGTTTTTTATACTTTTTATTACGTTTGTATGTCATATAAAGCCAAATGTTTTTTTTTGCAAGAAATTCCTCTTATATTCTTCCACAATGGGGGAATAAAAGAATAATGCTTCTTACAAGTAGT
>JAYMSF010002635.1:0-10057 GCA_036897335.1 Silene vulgaris
ACACTTCTAGGCTGGAACTTGTCCTTGTTTCTGGCGGGATTATAAGCCATGACAAGGCAGCCAAAAGCTCTCAAGTGAGAGTAGGTAGGCTTTTTGTGGTACAGAATCTCAAATGGAGTTTTGTTTTTTATAACAGGTGTAGGCAACCTGTTGATAAGGTGAGATGCTGTCATGACACAATCACCCCAATATTTCAAGGGTAAGCCTGCCTGAAATCTAAGAGCCCTACTTATCTCCAGTAGGTGTCTGTGTTTTCTTTCAACTACCCCATTCTGTTATGGTATGTCCACTATGCTGGTTTGGTGAATCATACCATTCTTGGTAAAGAATTCAGTACAGTTTTGGTCATGGAATTCAAGGGCATTATCAGACCTCATAACTTTGATGCTTGCTCCAAATTGAGTTTTAACAAATTCATAAAACTATTTTAAGTATTCAAAGGCTTGGGATTTCATTTAAATCAAGTATACCCATGTGCCTCTAGAGTGGTCATCCATAATAGACAGAAAATACTTATATTTTCCTTTATACAGGACTCTGTATGGCCCCCATATATCCATATGGATCAAGTCAAAGGGATGAGCAGCAGTGGTTGTTCTCAGGGAATAAGGAGTTTTGGTCATTTTAGCCATTGGACAACACAAACATGTTTCTGTATCATCATTGGACTTATTTAGTTTAAAGGACTGTATATGTTGTAATTTGAACAAAGAAGCATGACCAAGTCTATTGTGCCATAAAGAGAAATTGGTAATTCTTGCATTCATAGATAAACTGACTTCATCACACAATTGTTTTTGATTGTAAACTGGCTTTTGACTAACAGTGTCAGCCTTAGGATGAAAATTGAAATTACTGAAAATACTATTTGAAGATTGCTTTGAAGATTTGTGATTTGAACTTGTTTTGTTGTGTGTAGCTTTGCGTCTTTCAAGATAATATAGTCCACCTACTGCTCTCCCCTTGGCCTTGACTTCATGGGTGATAGAGTCTTAAACAACACAATGGTCAGCATAAAACAAGATACAACATTTATTGTCAACCAGGAGTTTTTGGACAGAAAACAAGTTGTGCTTAAATTCAGGAACATACATTACATTCCCGAGTCTCAGACCATTTGCCAAGACCAAGTCACCCATATGAATAACATAGGACACTTGACCATTAGGCAAATTTATTTTTGAGCTTTTTATTAAAGCTTGCACATTATGCAATTTGATAGGGTCAGTAATCATATGATCACTGGCTCCTGAATCAATTATCCACAGATGTCTGGCCATTTCAGCATTAAAGGATGATATTCTACCTGCAAAATTGCAGTCAATTTCTTCATCAGTGTCATTTCCAGTCCTTGAATTGTTTTTGGAACCTGAGCCTCCTTTCATCAACTGTTCTAGTTGTTGAGTTGCAACAGCAAGAGAGGCAGCAATTTCAGCAGTAGTGGGTTCCATTTGAGATGAACTACTCCATCTCCTGTAGTTGCCTTGATTGTAATATCCTTGCTGAGCAGACTCCCTCTGAAACTGATTGTAATTGTTGTAGTTGTTATAATTGTTTCTGCCTCTTCCTATATAGCCTCCTCTTGGCATTCTGAAGTTAGTCTTGTTGGGTTCATATCCCACATATTAGACTCCTCTAATATGATTTAATTTAACTCATATAAACTTATTATATGGATCTAGTTACATGCAATAGGAAATAAGAGAGAAAAACGATTTTTCTTACAATGCGGAATATGGCACGATGGGCACAAGCTAGGTCACCTACCTATGCTTGTTCTTGAGCTTAATAAGACAAGGATGATCCTCCTAAAAACCGAGACTTCAAGTGTAGAAGTCCTCCTCCGATTGCACCCAAGACAAATCCTAAAACCAATACAAATACTAACTAGGTATTAGGAGTAATGGTAAACCTTAAAATAGATCTAATGTGAGATGATTACTACACTAGTATTTGAACATACTAAATGTGATATTAGATCTTGAACACTAAATAAAACTTCTTTTATTTTTAAGTGAAAGCTTAGAAAGAGGATGAGAAAAATTCTAACAACATAAAACTTGAGAACAATCTCAATTTTATGTGTGTCCATGGGGAGTGTCGGTTGGGGGGGATTTAATGGGGAGACAAGGCATGTTTTTAATTGCATTCTCAATGCATGGAAAAACAAAATAAGTTATTATGTTTTATTTTGATAAGAACAAAAATAACCATGCTTGTCTCCTCTTTAAATGAACCGGCCCCCTCTACAAAATGGTCATCCATTTTACGATTTATTGTGTGTTAAACGTAACACGTATGAAGCGTAAAATATAATATGTTACAAATCGTATATTTATTCGTTTAACTAATTAAACGAAATAATAAATCACATTTACCGATTTGATTTGTAATTCTCAATTACAAATATGTAAGATGGTCCATTTATATTTCAGTTAGTATAATTCACAACACATTTTAATTATTACTAACTCGTCATCCTAGTTTCACACGTTTCGTAAACGTTAATTAATTTCGTAATATAACGCTTAATTACGAAATCGAATCTTATTCAATCACATTACAATAAGACGTAATAATTTCACTTATGTTCAATTTTAAGGAATTAATCATTTCCATAAATAATTAACTTTCCAGTTTGGGAATTTGCCCTATAGGTGTGACCTAAAGGGATCAACTGACCACCACCGTCAAACGACAGTAATGTCAAACTCTAGTTAGCCAATCATTACCGATTAATGTTGGTCAGTTGACTTATATAATTGAATCATCCCTTGCGTATTCTTATTTCGAGTTTTGAATAATTATGTGATTACACAATAATTATGTGAGCGCACTATTGTTGAGGACACATACTCCAACAAAGCAAGCATTTGATAAGTTCTTTATCCTACCACCTGCTCCCGAAACTACCTCTACATAAAAAAAAAAATTCCTTGACAACCTCAAGTACATGGATGAATTCTATTTAATACCAACATCATTTCCAAAAGGAACTCGAGTCTATCTAGAGGAGAAGGGATTCTCCGAGATGAGGCGAGTAATTTTATTGAAGCCTCCTACATCTCTTGTGGGATTTGTACGTCGATGAGAGTTGAGTTCTTGCCTTAGTCGTGGGTCTTGAGGTCGCCAAAAGTTGTCGTACCTTGTACAATGCTACTTGTATCAAACTTATTAACGAATCTTATTTGTGGAGTAATGTTCTTCGCCCTCCCAGCTCTCATACTACGATGTAAGCAATTAATAAACGGCGAGAGATGGGTGGCCAAGTTGGAGTACACTTACTGTGAAGCTGCTAGGGTTAGTGATTGGCTTGCCGACCATGGGGGTTTGGAGCAAATTTAGATTGTATATCTCGATATACGTCTTAAACTCTTCGCGCTCTTTAGGAGGACGTTATTGAAGTTCTCCTTCAAAAGCTTTTGATTAGGCTTGGACAATATAAAATGAATCCCTCCAAACCGCTCTCATTTGTTATCCAAACAAAGGTATTTGTAGCCTTTTGTTATTTTAAAGATCCCCTTCCAAAAAATCCCTAAATATCCTTGTGAGTAATTAAGAAAATCGTATTATATTGCTTTTCTTAAGGCCATTAAACTAAATTGCAATTTCTTTTAAAAGAGTGACTTTAAATGAAGTATTTTTGGTTTTAATTAACATAAATAAAACTATAAGTATTTTTATGTATGTCATAAATCAAAGGTACTCGTAACTCATAGTGCCACTCGCAAGGACATATGGCATTCATATTTTATGTTTAACTTAGACAAACCTATTAAAGCTGGTCAAGTAATAACACACTTATATGAATAAACAAAAATGAAATGTCTAGTAAATTAAAAATTATTTGTCTTATCTATACAAATGAGTTATTATTTGACCGTTTAGATTAAATGGATAATCCCGTTTCAGAATTTATGGTTACGCAAACGTCGTTTGAGGTAAGAGAGCCGACAAAAGTAGACTCGATCCGAGGAACCAGACCGACCTGTCCGAAACCCGACTCGATAAGACGCGAAAATTGGGCCAAAATCGACCCGACCAGATAACCGACAGCAGACTTATTTTTTCCAACCCGGCCCGGCCCTACCGACCCGTGACCCAATATTTTCTCAACCCGATAATGAACTAGCTTAACAATGGTTTAAATATAAAATTACCTTCTAAAACTAAATATATAAGATAAAATATATGCGGGACCTGACATTGACCCGCTAATGACCCGGCTTGCCACCGTTAGTTGATGACCTAACCCGGAGATGACCTGGTATAAACCGAACCGACCAGAACTCATCACTGAGCTGACATAACCTGAACTCAACACGACCTTACCAGCTTTAATCCGACCCGTAACCGACCCAAGTGACCCAATCGCCACCTCTAGGCAAGTGGTAGACTAGGTAACCACCCATTTTCCAAAATCAATCGTCCAAAACCCCGCAACACAAGCGTTAAACCCTGCATTTCAATCCCATTTTCCCCATTTGCTGCTTGCACCTTACTTCTCTCGATTGGTTTCTACACTTGAATTATTTCACAATGAAGATGAGTGCAGCTGCTTTCGGGGGCAACATGAAGGTATTCATTTTTACGATTCAAAGTTTTCATCTTTATAATACTACTACTACTTTTGTTAATTTTCTCATAATCAATTTGATTTCTTTTCTGGGTTTATTTTTAAGCATACTTGAATCGCATCGATTTCATTGTTATAATTGCTGTTGATTGGAATCAATTTCAATATCCCAAACCCTATAGCCTGATTTCTCAATTGAAATGATGAAAAGGTTTGCAGATTGAGACTGTTAGGTTGTTAATTCATTGTTTGAACTTTGTAAAATATTGGGTTTGTGTTATAATCTTTGCCCTCGTTGTTGTTGTTGTTGGATATTCGGGGGTTTCGGTGCATGCCCGCCAGGTGCTTGTGAAAATGCCCAGTAGGTGTGCTTTTGAAAATAGAGTGGATCATTTTGTTGGGTAGGAAGATATGAACCGTATTGATGGAAAGCTTGCGAGTGATGAAACCATATTGATGGAGTTTGATTTGGGAATTGGGGTAGATGTGGCTTTGAATGGCGATATTTCTTCGTTGTACGTTAGGGCTCCAGTTTTACTACATGAACTAGTTTTTCTTGCTCACTGGCACTGCTGTTTGTTTGTTCCGTAACTCAAAGCTCATTGGTTTCAGCTATAGCCTGTAGCCCTGTAGGTTTCCGAAGTTGCTTCCCTTATACATTAGTATCACTCAAATTGATCTTTGTCAGTCTTTATTTTTAATATTTGTAAATTTTCACATTGTCTTTTGTTTTTTTCGCATTATGAAACTAAAGTCAGTCCGTAGATGTAATTTTTATTTGGGTTATTGGGATGGGAAACAACCTCACCGTGTTGCTAGCATAAGGGCGAGGTTGCATACGTCGGACACCCTTACATCGCAATTTGCGGGAGCTCTGGGGCAATGTTGTTGTAGTTGTTATGAAACTATTGAAATGACGGACTGATATAGTTTGTTAGAACTTGTATTGTGGTATGTGATTACTGATGATACGTCTCACTTGCATCCTTATTTCATGCGCCTAAGATTTTGTACTGAAATGATGGTTGGTTGGTTAGTTAAGATAATAGCGTTTGTTCGTTATTCTTATATTGCGCTTTAGACTCAATTGGTTTGCCCTAAGTTACTTCAACACTTTACTTTAGAGGTGTGTCATGTGCCTGACTTTCATATCTCAACAC
Source organism: Silene vulgaris (assembly GCA_036897335.1). Lineage (NCBI taxonomy): Eukaryota > Viridiplantae > Streptophyta > Magnoliopsida > Caryophyllales > Caryophyllaceae > Silene > Silene vulgaris. The sequence goes on from JAYMSF010002635.1 coordinate 5,737, forward strand.
AACATTAGAACACTTCATTTTTGGCCGAAATCGTGCATTTTTTTCACAATATTGATTTTTGTTGGTACATATTTTTTTCACAATATTGATGTGAGTGACACTTTAAATCTCTGTTGCATTTGTTAAGTCTGACACTTGCTGGCGGCTCAGAGTAACATAAGTTTGGCCAGTAATTACCTTGTTAAATGTCATTCTTCCTTGTGCAGAAAGCCCTTGCTGGAATAAGGCGTATTAATTTGGAAGGTCTCCGCTGGAAGGTTTTTGATGCCAAGGGACAGGTTAGAGTCTTTTCTTTGCATGTCATTACGCTCTTTCTCTTTCCTACAGCGTACTCCCGTGGAATTGTCAAATGTTAAAGCAGCTGAGATATATTAATTTAAAGCCTTTTTTCTTATTGTTTTCATAATAGGACCTGAAATATACAGTCCTGTGTGTGTATTGTTCTGTGCACCACCAAGGTCAATAAATTTACGGTGATGGTTTACCTAATCCCGTAAGAGATCAGTTGAAAGAGTTACACAGTATAACTCTATGAAAGCCAGTGTCCAGATTGGCTTTCATACAGTTATGCAGTATATAGCTACAAGGTTGTGCAGCCATTCATATATGCTGATAGCAGTCTGGCAAGTTCGACAATGTGCAGCTTGGGAGCTTGTAAACTGAGCACAAAAATTCCAGCTTGCATCTAATGACATAATGCTGAAGGACTTTCTGGAAAACTAAAATATTTCAAGACTTTACGAATAGTGTCAGGTTTCGTTGTAATAACCATAAATACCTTTACGCAACTCCTTAGCCGATAGTCTATATCTGTTTGTTTCCTTTGGCACGACCAAATTCCCACCATCGGATTGATTTCCAAACAGATAGGAAATGACGGAAAATCTTGCTTACTACCGTAAAAGTCCCATCTTTCTCACTTTTCAAAATTGGTGAAATTTGGTTAGAAAGAAACCCAGCAACGTGAATTCACTTTGTTCTCTTCCAATTTCTATAGTAATTAGGTGGCCAAAGAAATGAATTTCTCAATTCCTAATGCCTAAAAATGAAAAATGCTACTTCATTTGCTTTCCCTTCCTGCACTTTCTGTCTAATCACCATTAGAACAACTATCCTACTAGCGATGGACTTGCCAGCCTGATACTGTGTAAAATATCTATTGTCACATAGCCTAATCTGGATGTTGCGCCATAGTTGTGGCCAATACCACTTTAAAACGGCCGATATGACGATCAAAACCCTTATAAAGTGGTTGAGATACGTTGCGGTCCGCATTTAGTACCATTCTTACCTGTATGTTTTACGATTTGCCTTGTTTCTTGTGTGGATTTACGTTGATGTTACCATGGTTTCAACTCTTGGTTTGGCTAGGTTCTAGGAAGGTTAGCAGCTCAAATTTCTACTGTGCTCCAAGGGAAGGATAAACCTACATACACACCTAATCGAGATGATGGGGATATGTGCATCGTTCTTAATGCAAAGGATATCTGTGTTACTGGGAGAAAACTTACTGACAAATGTTATCGGTGGCATACTGGGTAAGTCTTAAGGCAACCCGACTTGAATGGGATGGATATCCTTTCAATAACAAAGATTGTTATCTATTCTGTTTGTGGGTTATCTACTCTTATCTGATGTTAATTTTAGACTTTTTGGACGTAAATTTCTACTGTGCTTACATGAGTTGACCGTGCTGCCTATAGGTCTTCCATTTGATGGTTAATTTGAAATACATCATCTTATCATTTGCTCAATCTTGTCAAACAAGTTCATGTTCTTTATATTGGTTTTATAGATATGTGGGCCACCTTAAGGAAAGAACTTTGAAGGATCAGATGGCCAAGGATCCTACTGAAGTTATTCGTAAAGCTGTCTTGCGCATGATTCCCAGAAACAAGCTACGCGATGTAAGTCTACGATCTACCTGAACTTGATATCTCAGTTTTTGGGCCTACCTTTGATTGCTCTCTCAGATTTTTGTTGATTATATTTGTTCCTACTCTTTTAGCTATTTTGTGACATTATACTGCTGCTGTTTGGTGATGATATTTTAAAATTTGCAGGATTGACTGATCTTAACTTATGACGATCACGTAAGTAGGAGAGTATTTGGGTCAAAACATTACCTCTGTGTCTTAAGTCTAATCCAACCGTTAAAAATACTCGGAGACTGTCTTAGTATCAACCATAATGAAAATTGCGTCAAGAATTGCATATAACTATGGCTAATTCACAACAAGAGAAGCATCGCTAGTATAGTTATTAGGCATAACATCGAAGAAAGATGAGGATTTATAAATCATAATGAACAAAGATGATAGATTTGATAGTGATTTGAGAGGAATTAAGTTTGTATTGGGTTATGCAAATGGAAATCTTTGAGAAAAATGTACTGCATTGTGAGATTACGTTTTTGTTTTATTCTACCATAATCAGAATAAAGTGTACTTGAAAAATATCCTACTGTTCTTTTTACTCTTTACACTCATGCAGGATAGAGATCGTAAGCTGAGGATATTCACTGGTGATGAACATCCATTTGGGGATAAACCTCTAGAGCCCTATGTCATGCCTCCTCGACAAGTTCGGGAAATGCGGCCTCGTGCAAGACGAGCCATGATTCGTGCCCAAAAGAAGGTAGAACAACAGCAACAAGGTGGTTCCCCTATCCCTATCAGGAAGAAACAAAAGAAGGGCGAAGAAAACGTGGAAGGGCGTGTATGAAAATTTTGATCTCTACTCAATGTCAGATCAAAAGTTTCTGTTGCCAGCTATAGATGATTGTAGCAAACTCGATTGTTTGAGAGGCTCAGCAATAGTTTTTAATTGTTTTACTTCTTTTCGTTTTATCCCAATTTCGTGTTACTATCTCCTCTAGGCTGGAGAGTAAGATGATCAATGAATTAGATTTTGGCTCAAGAAGATGATCATAAAAAGCTTATGTTCTTTTTGTACAACTCTCATATTAATGGTTCCGTAATTTTAAATTACCGCCTTTATATTCCAATATGCAAATATGGCATAGACATCTTCGGTGAGGCCACAAGAAAAAAAATCGAATGTCAGCAATTCCAGGACGGAGGGGTTGATCAGTATCAATGAAGTGCACTATGTTGATTAATAATGCTAATTCCGATAGGTCTGGCAATATATTACTAATAAACCGAGATGCAATACAAAATTTACATTCTATATTTGGCCACTTTTGGTATATTAAAGATGGGATGTATGATAATAGTCGTCTCTTAAAATACATTCCACCACCTAGACTAGAAATAACATCATCTTGTCTTTAATTAGAGTTCGGGTGAAGTAGGCGATTTGGTTCAGCATTTGCTAGATGATGATAGTCACCCAGTAATATACATTCTGTGCTACTATTGAGAGAAACAGCCCTTCATACAATTGAATCCCACAGCAATACTTCTAATCTTCTGTCCAGCCTCGCTGAGCGATGTAGTGTGTCCATGTGACTGAAGAGTAAAGCTGCTTTCTCGAACACACCCCTAGACCTCAGTGTGATAATGTTTAAAGAAATTCCCTACTTGATTTAGACAATTCATTTCTCGTCTTGGCTGTCATATGTAAGTAGGTATGCTTCTTCATCTTCATCCTGGTAAACAACCAGAAACGGAGAAAAAAAGTGACTAGTATGACTTGGCTCAATTGGTTAGTAATGAATAATACTCCAGGATTTCATGTTCAAAGCCTTCAGAGTGATTGACCCGAGATTATGCCTTCCCGAGTGAAATTCTAGTAAAAACTAAAAAGGGCGGCTAACTTGGTTGACAATTTCACATTGTTTTGCAGGCTATCACACACGTCTAGGATTTAAGAAGCCCCTACTATACAAATTGGCTACATTTTCCATTTTTTGTCGTACAGAAATAGCAACGTTTTTGTCCTATCACGGCCTATTGCACAAATAACCTATGCATTTGGCAAATGAGTCAATGCCTACTTACCTCTTCCATTTCATCATCAGATGGAATGGCAGAATCATCCAATTTCTCGTAGAAAGTTTTGTCATCTATCTCTTGCCCGTCTTTCAAATCTTCCTGAAAAAGAAATAGATGGAGTGGGTCAATCCCATAATTGTCTTTTAAGTATGCTACAAAATAAACACAGAACACAGAAACAAGAGTCCATGCCAGTTCAGATTTCACCAATTCCATCTGTTCCTGTAAACTTGATATATGATGCATCAGACCCTGCACAAGTTAAAAAGGAAATGCAACTTATTCAGTGTTTTGATGAAACTCAAATGCCGCTAACGACTTTTAACGTAAATTTTTTAATAATATGCCATAGTTACAATTTT
>JAYMSF010002636.1:0-10057 GCA_036897335.1 Silene vulgaris
TACACTAATAATTATTAATTTCTCAGAAGTTGTGGGGGGCACGTGACCCCCGAGGCCCCCCCCCCTAGGTCCGCCCCTGGGTGTACCCAAGAATTTCTCCTCTGCAAATGCAGACGCCGGAATATACCATGTTCTATCAACATCTTCATTCATTTTCATTTATTATGTTGTTCTACAATTAGATTTGTTATATTCTCTTTGTTTACCTTAGGTTTTGGCACAAAGGCCGAGAAGAGGGGAGAAGACCATTTGTAAATAGTGTTATTGAGTGATAAGTGGACAATGAGTTATGTAGATGATCAAATTATCTTAAAAAATATTCATAATAATATAGAAAGGTAAACAAATATAAATGGGACGCCTATAAATAAAATAGGTAAATAAATGATTGAGACATAGGGAGTATTTATCAAATCCTCGGTGAATTTAAATTTAAATAATGTAATGAATTCAAACGAACAAAACCAAATCTAGCTATAAATAAATATTGTGTATCGCCCATTGTCCAAAGATGAGTGATTAGATCACTCATATTCTTTAAAATAAAACTTGAAAACTTAGATGTAAATAACTTTGATATATAATCTATAAAGTGGAGTATCACGCATTGTTCACAGATGAGTGATCTAATCACTTAGATCTTAAATGAGATATTTCTCCAATTGTCGTTAGTTAGGATGAAACTTTTTTTTTTAGCTTTAAGAGAGTCCTGACTCCTGAGTCCCTACACTCCACATGAGGTTAGTATCAAAATAACATAACATTATTATAATATTATGTACGGTAGCACCATTAACGTATCATGCCCCGATTGTGAATTTTTTCCTCACATATACATATTTTAGGGCTTCCTTTTATTTTGGCCGAACCGATCCGCACAAAATCTATGCAATCTTAAACCAGACAAGACAGAAAATTATACTCCTTTAGTCCTAACTATTTGTTTGTCTATTTTATTTTGCGTATCTCAGTTAATTGTTTATTTTTCTATTAGAGTAATGCTTTTGATAAGCAATTGGATCCTCCACACTTAACTTACGGTACTTTGTTATGATGTCATCTAATAATTGACTCATTCCTTTTCCTTGCGCTTTAAGTCAAAATCAGAGGTAAATAAATGAACAGACGGAGAGAGTAATTGGCGAGTTTTCAAAGCAATAGATATTACAAAAAAATGCATTAAATGGGTGCATGAACTCGGAAGTTGAGCATCACTGTCCGACTACAAATTGCACAACTTGTTTACTACTGTATATATATGTAATTTGTCAATTAATTATTTTCTTGTACGCAACACTTCTATTGGTTATTCGTAGCTGTTGTTTTCTATCATCTTGCTCTTTAACAGAGTAGGGTTTGTATGGTCCTTAGTACCAATTCCAGCTCGTTGCTAAATTACTATTTGGAATTTACTAAATTCGTTCAAACAATGCAAATTTGATTACATTAACCTGACTCTATTATGTCCATGGTTGTTACGAGGTACGTACTTGTTAAGAGTGTAAGTGACTGTAGCTCGGATTGTGTAAAGAAATGCTAAGAGTCCAATTGCAATGGAAAATAAAGAAATGAACGAAATTAACACAACGAATTTGAATTTGTTTGGTTAAACTCTAAAGACATCCATTTTGATACTTTGGAAAGAAAGGGAGTATTAGAGTTGATTATATATTTATTTTTTGCTCGCCCTAATATTTTACACAAGTTATTGTTTAAAACTTGCACTATCCTATACATACACCTATATAAATTATTATTTAACTCGTTTTAATTTTTTTTTCTTTTTTCTTTTTTGTTAAAGAACTCGTTTTAAATTTAAGACGGATAGCGTCGCCTTAAACAATACTAGCTGAACATTTTAAGGATCAAGGGATTGAAGACCAAGTGGGTGGTTTGGTTGGTTGAGTGAACAACTTGACTTGACTAGTTGCTACTTGGAGGCAGGCCTACAAAGTACAAACATGTCGACTACAAACATTGCAAATCATCATCCAATCATTCTTATTTTTTTTTTTTTTTTGAAATATCCAATCATTCTTATTTTTATCTTACTTACTTAGATATCTTATTTAGGTGGTCGTGAAGCAACCACATACGCCTACTTATTCCACGTGATATTTCCCTTTTCAATTCTTACATCACCATATTCACCAACAAGTCCACGCAACTCTTGGGATCAAATGTTAAAATCATTGGTTTAGGATAAAAATATACAAGGTCGAAAGTTGTAAGAATTACCTTAAAGATATGCATGCACTTTTATTTATAGTATAAAAAAAAGGGGAAAAAATACTTACAAATTATTCTTTTTATAGATCATATCAAATCATCAACAAATGTACTACTCCAGTAATATAAGTAGGGACGATGTATTGTCATTATATCTATCTTAATCTTAACCGCTACACTACTGCAGTAATAATATTTATTTGTTATTAATCAGGTGTTATAAGAGACATTTTCGATCACAACCCATTATTTGTATTTCGGTTTTACATATATAGGGTCGATCTTATATTAAATTAGGATTAAGTGTTTGTTTCTAGGCAAATTCTAATTTTAGATGGACTTTTTTCATTTGAAATAAGACAAATAAAAATGTGTCTAATTTACTATAAAATTTAAACATTTTCTGATAAAATGTTACACTCAATTTTATGTTAAAAAATTGACAAGTTTAGTCAATTTTATGTTAAAAATTGACAATTTTAGTTATAGCATTTTATTATTAATGGGCACTTTCTATTAAAAATTATTAACATTTTATCGTGTAATTTTAAGACCGTCCCAAGGAAAACCTGCTCTTATTTTTATAAGAAGTGGACATAGATTAATATATCCTTATCCAATCACAAAAAAAAAATTCAAACCTTAGAGAATCTATATAAAGCCAGCACACCATGATCATTTCATTTTCAATTCCAAACCAACAACACTAAAAAGAAATCCCATCAAATAGATACAAAAAAATCTGAACAAATCAAACAAATAACTACTCCAAAAAGTTGAACTTTGGAAGCTAGCATTCTCCCAAAAAAAAAAAAAATATAATCAAAAATTTACATATCAATGAGCAATGAATTTAAGCAAAGTTTAAAATTCCCTGAACAAAACCAACAACAAAATCCAAGTATAAACATTCCACTAAGAACAGCAGGGGAGTCTTTATTCCTTGGAACCCCAGGTTCGAACCCGGTCCATACGACCATGTTCTCAAGCATGCTCACTGATAATTACGGCGATGGCGATAGTTCCCGGTACTACCAGGACCTCCTAATGGGTTCAACCTCAACCGGGTTGACCCTGGTACCTGAGAACTGGGGTGGGGATACCTTGGTGAAAGATGGTGGAACCGGGTTTAAGCAGAAGAGGCCCGGGAACTTGGTTTTACCTGTTCAGGTCTCACCGGTTTTTAATATTTCACCCGGGTTTAGTCCCTCCCTTTTCCTCACCTCCCCGACATTCCTTTCGCCTACCCTGGTATATATACCCATCTCTCGATATTTTTGTATAAGACGGCTTTACACGTATTAACATTGACCATTTCTTTGAAATCATACAATGAAAATCCATGTTTTTATTTTTGCTAGGCCTTCTTTAGAAGCGGTTTTTATAAATTTGACTTGGAATTTTGAGAAGTGAAATTTATCCCTTAGAAATTTGTCATTGAGTACTACTCCGTATTAATTTGACGAGCATGGTAAATATAAATCATACGGGAGTACTCCCCCTGTTCCCGGTGGATTGTTTACGTTTACTTTATTTTGTGAGAGGAAACTAAAGTAATTAAACTATACGAGACAGAGGGAGTACTTACTATCATACAAAGTAAGTTTTTAGATGATAATTCGGAGTAAATATATGCCGAGGATGTTTTTTTGATGACAATGTTTACGAGGAATTATGTATCGTTATTGTACAAAGTTCATCGTAAATTCATAATTTTAATTTGTCAACGGAAGTTTTTATGGGATTTGTTCACTTATACTAAATATATCAAAATATGATCATCCAACTTGGTCATGATACGAATTTAAAACCCCCCTCTCCTCTGTTGTAATGCGACTTAGTGTGCGCTTTGTTGACCCAAAAAAAAACTTGGTCATGATAAGAATTCAAAATTGTTTGCAGAGTCCATTCGGAATGTCACCGCAACAAACACTGGCTCAACTAACAGCTCAAGCTCATGCAGCAATATCCCAAAATGAGCAGCCAAATAATCTACTATCGTCAATGGCGGTTTTCAACCACAACCCGACAGCTAGGCAGCCTATATCAGAACCAGCATCAGCTCCTCACATGGAGAAAAGGCCCCCAAACTTGCCTATAAATGTCGATAAGCCACAAGACGATGGGTACAACTGGAGGAAGTATGGACAAAAGCAAGTGAAAGGGAGTGAGTACCCTAGAAGTTATTACAGGTGTACTACTGCAAATTGCCCTGTTAAGAAGAAGGTAGAGAGGTCTTTTGACGGTCATATTACCGAGATCATTTACAAAGGGCAGCACACTCATGAGCCTCCTCAACATGGGAGAAGATCGGGAAACAAAGATGTTCTTGGTTCAGAGGGGCATGGTGGTGGTAATTTCAGGTTGACTGGTAGAGACAATGATCACTGTTCCCAGGCTACTTGTATGCTGTTACATGGGCCTAGTGATAGTGAAGAATCTGGTGAAAATTATCAGGTTGAAGATGAAGATGAAGACGATGACGAGCCTAAGCCCAAGAGACTAAGGTAAATACAATGTTAATTCATCTCTTGAATATTGTGATAATGATTGGTGGTTTTTAAGCGGGTGCGTATGTTATTCAGAAATGGTGCAACAGGGCAATGTGATGGGCCTTTCACACATAGGACAATGACAGAGCCGAAAATAGTAGTGCAGACGAGAAGCGAAGTTGATCTATTAGATGACGGGTACAGATGGCGTAAGTATGGACAGAAAGTTGTCAAAGGCAACCCTAATCCAAGGTCAGTTATTCAACTTCATGATGCTATGTAGTTCATTTCATCCACCCGTTAGGCGGTAAATTATTATTGCTGTTCATGGCATAACTAATTTCCGCTAAGAAAAATTCTTGGGTCCTCCTTAGCCAATAAGCAGCCTTCATTCCTAATGTTTTCCCGCTAAACTGTCCTGATATGTTACAACTATTTCGACTGTAGGAGTTACTATAAGTGCACCACCGTGGGGTGCAAAGTTCGGAAGCACGTAGAGAGGGCGTCAACTGACGCGAGAGCAGTGATAACCACCTATGAAGGCAAGCATAGCCACGAGGTTCCAGCCCCTAGAGGCACCGCAATTAATGCCTCTAACTATGAAGCACAGCAATTGAGGCAACACACCTCTATTGGTATCATGGATTTTCACAACAAAAATCAAACACCGGCAGCTCTTCGCCTTAAACAAGAGCAAAATCTCGGTTAAACTTCTGTATTACGACTGATTTTAATTTTTGTGGACATGAGCAACTTCTCTGTAACAGATTGGATTGTTGCGGTCATGGGGTAATGTTGTCGTTCGGTATGACATTTTTTTGGGTGGGTTTGTGTGCTAACTAACGCTGTATATACAAGTATGAGAACTTGAAGTTAGTTGGGAAATTGATGGAAAGATTTGATAACATTCTTGATGTGTGTATATCGGCTGAAATATTGTCTGACAAAACTTTTGACTGATAAATTGTGTATTTCGTTTGCTCAGTAATTTCTGCAAGAGCATTGTAATTTGACTGTATTATATTCGGTTGTTGCGACTGCTCGTGTTTTTAACAATTCGCGCATGCAATAAGAGTAATCAATAAATGAATTAGCAACTACGACGATTTACAATATCAGTATGATCAGTACAAGAAATTATGAAACAAAATATACCAATTTAGTTGGATTACACTGAAAATGTTATGTCAATCTCAAAAAAATATAGACTTACGGAGTATATGTTGACAGTAAAGTAGATTTTCATTTCTGGTTTTTTTGTCCTCGTCTTCCGGTGAAGGACATAAGAGACATTGTTTACGGAGTGAACGTCTTCATTTTGCATAATGTTTCCTTTGCACCCTGTAATAAGGCATTTTTATCAAACGGACATACTGTCCACATGCATAAGCGTGGGAATTTGGCCGCGGTCAACATAGTCAATCTTATTCAATCTCAGGCAGCATAACATTTGCTCTGGTAGCTCTTCTGGCTTCTGTGCCTGTCCAAAATGAGAATTTGGAGGTTAGAATCTAGTTAATGACATGTACAAGCTGGTTTACTTATGTCCGAGTGTCAAATGTCTCATAGGGGTACGACAATCCGATTTTTCAAACCAAGGGATGCAGAGTGAAAGTAAAGAATACCTGAATGGTCAAACCGAGATCAACAATGCCATTTTTCAAGCGTTCTCGAAAGGACTCGAGTCCTTTCCTGGATATGTAACTAAACCGATGAACATCCAAGTCTATTTCAAAGTAGTTCTCGCCCTGAAAATGATAAACAGGATAACATAAACATTTCGAGATCTTTCGAATAGTCTCCATGTAGGCATGAACTCATGAAGTGGATTGATTGTACCTTGTAAAAACTGTGCTGTGGGCGTGACAGTACAGGCTTTTCATTATAAGACAGCACCAGCTTTTTTTCAGTAGAACTCAAATTAAGATCTTCAGGATTAACTAATCCTGCAATTATCTTGAGCCTTTCACGATACGAAACCTCATTTTCTTTGGCGAATCCCTTGACTTTCTCGACCTCATCATCGATCAATCTCTGCCACATTGAAACAACATGAAATTTTAAGTGTAAATCACAGGCGTGGTCATATCCGAGCAGAGGGGAAAAAAACAGACATGTTTCTAATGTTTGCCACTCAGTATTTTACCTTCAAGCACTCTTGGAAGTGAGGAGAAACTTCCTTCTCAAAGTTTTCAGAGAGCTTAAAGTAGAGAACAAGGCTCAATCCCTCTCCATCATAATCGCCGCTAAACATTGCTGTTGGATAAGAAGGAACCTGCCATGTTTCTCAAAAACATTGAGTCAATTTCCATGAGCAAACATGTAAAATTAGTACCTGAAAGTCTTGTAGTAATGTAATCTGCGGCAATCATACCTGAATGTTAACGATGAGAAGAGGAGGGAATTTCCCAGCCGCTTTAACACAAGGAAGTTCAAGATGTTGGGCAATATGATTGATCTTTCTTTGGCAAGTAAATAAGTCGACACCAAATGGCTTGAAAGGGCTAACGTCTGGAGCCGGACTTTTCTTCTTGTCTCTGCAAGTTGCAACAAAGGCATAAACAGCTATGAGTTCCACCAGTGATGGACTAATTCAGCAATAAGCTCAAGGACACAGAAGGGAAACGGAGCAACTGCGTACTTAAAGTAGTTTTCACTGCGTAAATGAAACTTCGATGGTGACACCTCTGACCAACATCCTTCAATCATTTCCCCAGCAGAACATGGAATCAAAAATCCTGCTCTTGGACGATACAAGAAACGTTTTGATGCACCTGCATATGAGCACAGAAACTTATATGTCGTTTTCGTTTGAATAGTTGGCTTAAGAAACATTAGGAGAAGAAATTGACACAACAGCTTACAGCTCTCGTCGCCATCACAAGATCTTCTTTTGAATGAAAGCCTGATAATAGCTGATTTCGTCTGTTGATAAAGTTGACCTGAACTTGTCAGCAAAGTTCTATCATTGAAACTCACTGAAGGAAGCAAGTGCTGGAATCCAACTTTCATTTTCGAGCTGTTGTCTTGAGTCTTATCTAACGAATCACGCCTCTCCTTCAAATAATTAAAGCTCCCAATGGAACGATCTAATAGCTTCTTGGTTGTACTGCAAAGCTCATCAGCATTTCCTAAACACATAATATACATGATTTCATTAACTCATTATTTGTTAACCCCACCCACCGTAAAAGAAAAAAACAGCAAGTTTTTATGTAACTTACTTCCGTCTATTTTCACATAACCTCCCCGATACTCTTCGTACTTGCACCCATTTTCCATAAATTGTGATGCAGATTCATATTGGACTACTTCACCTATTGTTATATTTCCGATTGGATGACCTACAACAGGAACATTATCTGCGAAAAGGGCGTGAAGTGTAAGATTTGGAACTGGATTAAAAATATGCTGTCGACATTTCCATGTAGTAAGTTAACCAAACCACACATACTGTAACCTTGACATAACTACTTGATTGTGTTACATCATGCCTTGACGGGAGAGAAATAATAATAACAGACATTACCTCCATAAACGCTGCTAAAGTCGTCATCCGTGTCAGAATCCAGTATACTGACTGAATCAAACCATGCTTCATCTTGACCATTAATTGAACATGAAATAAATTGAAATGTCAGTCGTGTAAATTACAAAAAGTAGAAGCATAAGCAGAAGAAAAGATGTTACCAGCAGAAACAATTTGACTATGTTGCCACTGCATTTGCATGCGATTGAAAGATGCATTTGAGACTTGAGATTTTCGGCAAGCAGGCATTTCAGGCATTGTGATGTTATGTAGAAACTGACTGACAGCCGTGTCACTTACAAAGCTTCCTGCATCACTGATTCGCTGTGGTGTCCCACCGGCAGGAAAATGTGGGACCCGCCCACGCCTTTTGGCAGAACGGTAATGCAACTTCCTGCGCCTCCTAACGGGCTTAGCATGAGTTGAGTAGCAACCACCCATTTTAAAATCTTATTTTACACGCTCAATCGCAACAGTAGTCTTAAACTAGGAAAGGATCTCCAAGGAGCTCTATCTGCAAAATAAATACAGGGTATCACACACATAAGTATGCAACTTAGTTGGAACAAAATGGTCACACAACTTAGATATTTGAACAATATCTTTCATAACCAGCAATTAAAGGCTGAAAAATATGCATCACAAAAAAAATATGAAACTTTCTCCAACTCATAAAAAAAAATGCAGCTCATTGGCAATTTAGCAATGCAAAGTAAAAATTTAGAATTTCCACAATCAATAAAAATATCGGAAAAACCAGAGTACTTCTCTATTTTATTTAAAAACGTATACAATCAAATAAAAAGGTGCGAGTCAAATGTTATACCTTGGGGCTCATTAACCTGCAGAAGATCCTGTAAAATAATAAAAAAAAATTACCATAAACCAAAATCTCCCTCTCCCTGTAATATCCAGAGAGAGAGAGAGAGAGAGAGAGGAAGATATTAAAAAAATAAAAATGGATATAAGTAAGAAAAAATTAGTTTCCCATGAATCAAACCAAAATAATTTTGAAAGAAGAAAAAGTAAAAAGTATGAAATCCTTAAAACAAAAAAAGGGAAAAAATGTTGTTGAATAACCAACCCCCTTAAATTAGATTATAATGCAGGATTGATTTGATTTGATATAGTAAAATATGATTTGCAAAGCCATAAAAAAAGGTGGATGTCACAAATCATACAATGATTTTATTTCCAATTTGCTAGATTGTAGTTGTTGAAATTTGGGTGTATTTTTTTGAAAGAATGCTAAAATTAAACCATGGTGGTTGTCCGAGATTAGTTGGCATAATCACATTGTATTTAGGGATGATAGAGAAGGGTTTGCTCGTTGTCGCGCCAATATTAATGCAATTTCAACTTCCTTAATTATCATTACAAGTTTTCAAACTTTCTTCACTAACGTTTATAACGGTTTTTTAATGCTTGATTAACTGCCATTCATTTTGCCTATGGTAAGCTTTTCCGACTAGGACGAGAAAAAGAAACATATATTGGTCATTGGAGGTATTACCTCAACATTTTAATGTTTTTAAGCATATTTATATTTTTCTGAGCTTATTACTTCAAGTGTTATTTATTTTTTAGCATATATGTATTTTTTCTGAGTTTATTAAAGTTTATAAGTTAAATTTTTTCTCCGTCAAAACTCAAATTTAACTAGCCTTATATGTAATTTTGTTGAGCTCTATTGTAATTTTTTTAACTTATTGTTTAAGTGAATGAACTCAGAAACTTTATTGTAAAACTCATAATTTTTAAAACAAAACTCAAAAACATTATTATAATGCTCAGAAACAATAAAACT
>JAYMSF010002637.1:0-10055 GCA_036897335.1 Silene vulgaris
GGTTTAGACACACTTATGAATGCAGACGCTATGCAAATGGGAACAGTGGGACCACCCTACCGGGAACACCTAGACACGGCTTACCAACGGATTTACTAGGGCTGACCAAGCACCTTACCAACACTTAAACAGTGTATGCAGACACAGTATGAATGAGCCTTATTAATGGCTCTGATACCAGGAAGGAACCCAGGCAAGATCAGAGTATGAAAATACGAAAACAGTTAAAAGAAATGAAAATAAAATAACAGTTGACTGAAAATTTTGAGAATTTAATTAACCTTGAAAATTACAAGATTGAAATATGAAAATTAAAACTTACAATGAATATTGATCGAGAGATCTTTTGAGTATACAAACTAAGATTTTTGTGATTGTTTTTTGCTTAAAATTGCTAAGGCAATTATTCCGCTAAAAACTTCATTTTTCCTTTGATTGCTGAAGGGCTCCTTATATAGGGGACTTCAGACTCCTTTGATAAAGTTGTTGATCTGTGTTGTTGAATTTTCATTTGCAGATGAATGAGGTCCGTTGCTTTTTGAGTAGTGGAGAGACAGTTGTCCGGAATCTTTTGGAAACTAGCCAGCTGTCCAATTCTTTTTGAAATAAGTGGACATCTTGAAACGCACTCAGGTTTGTGCTTGCTGAGGTCTTGTCTTCATATGAACTTCTAGAGTCGTGACTTGACTTGTATTAATGAATAGTAACATACGTATTGTATACGTATTTTATTAGTAGTTTACAGACTCAATACAAATAAATTTTTACAAATTACAACATACAGACACAAGTTACAATACGTACAGACACATTATACGAATATACATTCTTCCCTCCCCCAAAAGAAAATAATAATTTTTTTTTTAGAAATCATATGGGTCTTGAGATAAAGGCCCACCATGAATATCAGAAGTACTGGATCCAGAGGATTCAGCTTCATCGGAACTTTGAGATTTAATGGCTTCCAGCAGCTGTTTTCGAATAGCTGGATCATTAATCATTTGTTTGATTGTAAGGGTATTAACTTTTGATTTTGAGTGTGGAGATTTTGGAATTTCAATTTTTGAAGAGGAAACATCTTTGTTAAGACCGTGGATGCTCCACTCAAGCTTTTTACCTGTTTGAATAAAGCTTTGAACATTGTCTGAAGAGCAAATTCTAACTTCAAATTGCTGCCACCATTTCACTTTGAAAATTCTTACTAATGATAATGGGTAAGGAGGTGGAAGGACCTGATGGAGAGAGTAACTCCAACAGAGAATCCATGGTATTTTGAATTCTGCATGAAATAGCAGAGGTTTTGAATAAAGTTCACCCTTAGTATGTGCAATGAAAGTTTCAAATCCTTTGGCACAAGTTGGAGGGTAAATTTCTTGATCGGGTCCAAAGTAATACCACTAATTGTAAAACCATATTGGGAAATTCTTTGGACAGTTTTTATTGAAGGTGATGAACCAGGAATGGTCAAAGTCTCGTAGTAGGAGAGTTCTTGACCATGCTAATTTATAGTCGGTATATGTATATGTTTGTGGGATGAATCTTTTTGAAAACGTTTTCTCAGCATAGGGTTCAATCCAATCATCTGAGTATATGAATTTATTGATAACTAATTTTGAATAGAGTATCCTACCGTTTGATACTGATTTTTCATGCTTAATCTCTGCAGAGCCAGAGTCAATAAGGATGAATTCGTAAAATCTTTGAGTTTTACTAGTAATGTCAGGAAACCAATGAAAGTTTTGAGGAAATGTTTTATAGTTGTTTTTCCTAATTTCTTCGATAGGTGGTGTGGTTTTATATTTGGTGAGGCATATAGGCTCCATAGCCTGTTTTATGAAATAACCAGGAGTGGGTGAAGTATTATTTCTTTTTTCGTCTTGTTGTTTTTGGGTTTTGGTTTGAGTTGTTTGGTTTTGAACTGCTTGGGCGTAAGGCAAAGCAGGAAAATTTGATAAAGGAATAAATTGATTTGAAGTTTTTATTTGAGTAGTTTGTGGATTTGATGTTGAGGGTTTTGAAGAAGAGGGCTTGGAAATTTGAATTTCCATTTCATAGTCCTCGGAGGACTGATATCCTCCCATTTGATTCTTTCCCTTGATTTCGGCATTGCGTCCCTGTAGAAATTCTCTAGTTAGAAAATCAGGAAGAGAATTTTGATCTCCTTTTATATATTCAATGTCAAAATCGAAAACTGACAGTATAGCCTGCCATCTTGCGAAAATTTGTTTTGAAACAATGTTTTGAACATCTTTTTCTAAAACTTCCTTAGCAGATTTGCAATCAATTTTCAAAAGAAATTTTTTATTATAAAGATCATCTTGAAATTTTGAAATACAGAGAACAATTGATAAAATTTCTTTCTTAATTGTTGAATAATTCTTTTGAGGCCCTAACCAGACACCTGAATGAAATCTAACAAGACTTTCTTTATTATGCAGGTTTTGTTTGAGAATGCCTCCATAACCAATATCAGAAGCATCAGTTTCTACTATCATGAATGCATCAGGATGTGGTATAACTAGACACGGCAATGACTTGACTCTTTCTTTGAGATATTTGACTGTGCTAGTATGAGACTCAGACCATGCAGGAGGATTTTTCTTCAACCTTTGAAATAAAGGCATACAGGTTTGTCGTAATTTAGGAAAGAAGTCCGACACATAATTAAGGCATCCTAAAAATCTTTGAAGTTGAGTTTTATCTTTAATAACATCAGGAAATTTTTCAGAAAATTCTATAGCTCTTGCTATAGGTTTTATGGTACCTTTATCAATGTCATGACCCAAAAATCGTATTTTACTTTGAAAAAGTTTCATTTTAGGGGCAGAAACTACTAACCCATTTTTCTGGATAGTAAAAAGAAAGGTTTGAAGATGTTTGAAATGTTGTTCAATACTTTGAGAAAATATTAAAACATCATCAATATAAACTATGGAAAATGTTGAGAAAGGATTAAGAATATCGTTCATAATATGTTGGAATTCTGAAGGGGCATTTTTGAGTCCAAACGGCATTACATTCCATTCGTAATGACCGAACGGTACAGCAAATGCTGTTTTATATCTATCTTGTTCTACAATCTGTATTTGCCAAAAACCTGACTTCATGTCAAATTTTGAAAATACTTTTGCATTGTAAAGACGTTTGAGAAGATCTCTTTTATTAGGTATCGGATATCTAATCCATTGAAGAACCTTATTTAAAGGTTTATAGTTGATGACTAAACGAGGTACTCCCCGTTCCTTTTCCGCGTTGTTCATGACATAGAACGCTGCACAGCTCCAAGGGGATTTGGAGGATCTAATGAGTTTTTTATCAAGAAGAGTCTGAATTTCCTTTTTACAGACTTCTAAAAGTTCGGAATTCATTTGAATAGGACGAGCTTTTGTGGGAATGAATTTTTCAGAGAAATCTTTGATGTAAGGTAGAGTAACAACATGCCTTTTTCTCTCCCAGAATGCATTGGGAATATCAGCACAAACTTTGGCTTTGAATAAATTTTCTAAATCAGAAATTTGTTTTTGAATAGAAGGAGATTGAAGTTTTTCTTCAATTTTGGCATGAGAAATTTCTTCTTTTAGATTTGCTATTAATCTGTTCTTTTGATTAATAGAATTGATATGCTGATATATGGCAGATGATTGAAGGAGGGTAATATCCTTTTGGATCATAGGAGTTAAGAAATTGAAGGATAGTATTTTTCCCAAAATATTGGTATGAAGACCTTTATCATCTACTTGAAATGGATATATTTGAGTAAGGAATGGAGTCCCTAGAATAATATCTTCTTTGATATCTCTTACTACAATGAAAGAGTTTTTGAAGCAATAATCGTCATTTAGGATTTTTGCTTTTGAAATTTTGTGTTTGATATGTAAAGGACTACCATTTGCTCCATAGAGCTTGGTACTAGTATCTTCATAATATTTGGATGGTATAATACCATCTTTAATACAATTTTGATCAGCACCACTATCAAGTAGTGCCAAAAGACTTACTGTGAAATCTTTGATTTTGAGGGTAACTATAGAGTACCATTTTTGAAAGTTGATCTTGTCGATGGTTTTGATGAAATCATTATTAACAGGTATTGAAATATTATTATCTGATGATATATCAAGAGTATTTTCTTGAGGCTTTTCTTTTTGAACATCTTTCAATGACTCTAGAGCAGTTAACCTTGACTGAATATCTTGGTCCTTGATTGCAAGATTTTCCAAGTAATTTTTAATTTCATTAACTTGGATTTTAAGAGAATTAATTTCTTGTTGCATTTGTTTAACAGGCGAAGCTGTTAAGTCTAATGAAATAGGTGCTTTACTCCTGACAGATGTTTCAGGGTATTTATTGAAGAGTTTGGAAATACTGAATGGTTCAGTAGTAGGAATAGAGGTAGAAATATTTTGATCTTTGATGACCAAAGATTTTAGACGAAGTAATGCATCCTTTTTTATCTCAGGATTATCAACTTTGTCAATGAGATCAAAGAGAAATTCTTTATCCTCATTGCTGGTGATTACATTAATGATTTGAATGGGTGATGAAGACGCTGAATCATAAGACTCGGAATCTGAGGAATTTTGAATTATGTTCATGCCGTCTTCCCCCTCAGAAGAAGATGAAGAAGTGCGAAGAAGAAGCTTTGATATTTTTGTGCAAAGCGTTGAATCATCTTGAAATAATTCATTTATCTTCTTCTTAGTAGAGCATCTATCTGCTTTATGGCCTGGTTTACCACATTTGTAACAGATAATTTTAGTAGGATTTGAAGGGGTAAAGGATTTTCGTCTTTTGTGCTTATTACTTTTCTTATAATAAGGAGGAGGGTTTTGATAAGAACACTTCAGCAAAAAAGAGAACATACATGAGATCTCTCCTCCTGCTTCAAATTGTCCCACCAGCCTTGAACCTACAGAAAATAACCAAATATCCAATAAATTGGAAAGCTGAAGTCAAACACAGATTAATCAACAACTGAATTTTTCTCCCAAACTTACAAATCCCAAAATCACCTTCTGTAATCTATAACGCAACCAAATAATGAAATATACTACAGTACTAATATTGAAATTTCATGCTATGGAGCTGTATATTTAGCAGACATTTACCGTGTCATTATCATGAGTTCCGGTGTATACTACTTGATTATTTTCATGATTATGCGGCAGATGCGGGTTGTCTGCATCACTTCCAAAGCCTGAATCAAAATGCATCAACTTAATGAAGTATTATTTTGGTAATTATGAAAAACTTGAAATAGGGCCATAGGGACGTGAGAAGAATTGAAGGAAGGGGAGAAGCCAGCCAAAAGAAGAGAGGTTTTTTAAAATATCAATACCAAATTGCAGGACAGCCATCCCAGGTGCCCCAATAGATTTCCTTAACTGAACTACATCCTCAGTGATCACACCCTGTAAAACATTAAAAGGTCAAAAGCTGCCACAATAATGGATGGTTAAATAGCAACTCAAATGATAAGAGAAAAGCACGCTATCATTAGGGCATAACAAATTAACAATATGCCATACGAAACAGAATCATACAAGGTCTTCGGCAATTATGTCAATCTTCCCAACAGCCCCAAAGATAGCATCGAACAATGACTTCCCAGGACCAGCCTACTGTCATCAAACAACATTGCAGGTAAGCAACTCATGAAAACATAAAAAAGATAGTACTTGATACTTGAGTAAAGTAGGGAAACTGACCTTCCATTTCCCTACCATTGCAGTGTTTGCTTCTGTATATCAACAGTACCTCCGTTATAGCACCAGTGGAAAGTATTACTAAATTTTAGCAAATCAGAGATAAAATGTCAAAGTTCATACCTGATGGAACAGCCCAAAAGCCAGCTAATCCTCGAAAATGGTCAATTCTGAAATCATCATACAGATCTACTGCTCGTCTAATTCGGCGTACCCACCAAGAAAATTGATCTTTCTCCATAGCCTTCCAGTCGTATAAAGGGCTTTACATTTGAGGGAAAAAAAAAAAGAAAGCTTATTCGCACCATGACACAACTAGAGCATAACAAAGGAGAGATTCAGGCTTTCAGCAAAATCACGGAGAACAATTTAGATGCAGGTTCCTAGAGACGAGATCATGTGAGCTACGAAGTAAAAGTGGCATATTTTGATTTTTTTTTTTCACAATATATGATCAAAGTTCTGAAAACTAAGACCCCAAGAAGCAAAAAGGGCAATTGGATTTGAAGGGAGGGAGTAACCCTTTACCCATAACATCTAAATGTACTTAGCAATGAATTCAGCTTCATTAAACAACAAAATGGGGGAATCCCAGTAGTGCCTCCCTATCAAGCTCAGTACCTCAATACCACAATGTAGCTGGTGGGTGGGGGGGATAAAAAGAGGAAGTACACATCCTATGAAAATTCACAAACCTGTTCCATAGTTGACCAGTTTCACTGAAAGCATCAGGTGGAACGCCGCTAACTAAAAGAGGGAAACCCTTTCTGTTCTGCAACATGTATAGACATCAGTAGCAAATTCTCAAAGGTCGAAAAATCAAGAGAAACGAGTTATCAATATAATTTTTTAAGCACACCAACACGTACCAGTAAAAACAATTTCCTGTTAGCCCAAACATCTGCACTATGATAGCCCACATAAATGGGCATATCCCCCATTATCTTTATACCCTTTAGTCGTGCATAATTCTGAATTTTCTTCCATTGCCTTTGGAATAGAAACTGCTCAGCAATGAATATATCAATCTGTCCAACTCAATGGGTAAGTACATCATCAACCAATGATTAATCAGAGGGATGCAATCTCCCAAAGCAGCTTAAAGCTAGTTCAGCTTACAAAGTCTTTCTTGGTCTGGTAAATTTTCTCCAGTGCTGAGAGATGGCGGTTTTTTAGGGGTTCAGGCCAGTCATACCAACTGAACGTATTGCAGACACTGTCGATCGCAGCAAAGTATGCTGCATCCTCAAGCCAGCCTGCATGATTGTGACAAATATTGCTAATAATCATGGAGTTTAGCCTCAAGCATCTAAAGAAAGTCTCCCCTAAGCGCAACAATTCATAAATCATTTACTAGTGAATTAGGGAGACTGGGAGCACATTTGAAATTTTTCTCTTTGGCGGAAAAATATGACCAACATCAACAAGTCACACAATATAAGAAAATTGTCAACTAAAAAAATTAATATATCTCAATATGTTGATTACTGAAAATAAGTCAATCATGAGCTTTGCTTTGGCTCAAGCCTCAGGGTTCAGAATCTTCAAAAAAGCGATGTACTGGTATACTACATGAGCTCATGACTTAGACAGAGATTATGTGCTTGCAAACTTAACGAGAATCATAAGAAATGAAAATCAGACATCAGAAACTCACTTGATATACTGGGATCTTTTCGGAAATTTTGAAGCTGATTTTTTAGCTCCCCTTCACTCATTATGAGTCTTTCTGCTGCCTGCCAAAAGTTAAACAGGAACAATTAACACAAACTGACACCCACAAGACGTACCTCTGGAGACAGGGCTAGGATATGTGTAATGGCAGTTTTTGCATAAGATCCTAAAATTAAGTCCTGCGACCAGCTTTCCTTTAACTTTTAAGAGGAAAAAGTTCTGAATCATGATATAGGCAATAATTTTGAATAATGCCCACTGGCCATCCTATCAGTTATTGGTCACCATAACTCAAAGGGCATGACTAGGGAATTTGAATTTTGATTCACACTAATACATACTCCCTCCATTCAACAATTATCACCCCATTTCAATATAATACCTCTCACATATAATGGAGAAATTGGGTGATAATTGTTGAATGGACGGAGTAATTAAAATTGTGGTGGTGGTTAAATCTTGTAAGTCTTATAAGTTTCTGAGTTGGGGAAATCTTCACTCTTAACCAGTCACTTGAGCAAACTTCACTCTCGTCAATAAAGAACAATGTAAATCTCCTACCTTTGCAACCAAGTGATCTTTTATCTCAGCCACAGCAGCAAAATTGACTCGCTCTGCATCACTAGAAAAGAGGAAAAAAAATTATTGTGACTATATGAAAGAACACAAACATAGCATCATCGTCCAAAAAATAGTTTGTGGGGATGATGCGAAAATGAGCAGAGCAACGAGGCATACATAGGCTTAGGAAGTTCATCTTCTGTCAACAGTCCATCCTTCACCAGTTCTTCAAGAGAAATGAGAAGTGTGTTTCCGCAATTGGCATCCTGATTTCAAAATAAAATCATTCACATTCCTGTAATGGTCCTTTGTTTTCATTTTATTTTATGATTGGCGGTCATTGAACTGATTTAAACATATCTAACATTCTTCACAGTGACCAATTAATATCTCCATGTTTTTAAATGTGACTACTTGAGCACTATCTACACAACTCCGGACTCCTATAAGAGCTTCTTGCACTTCACAGAGTAAGAGAGAATTTTTCAGCCGCATCACCTCCTCGTGTATCTAACAATTCACCATGAACTCCCAAAATGACTACTAACCGTAACAATTACCTTGACATAATTAAAATTACGAGAATATTTTTAACATGGTAAGCCAAAGCCATCATATCTACTACCACTAGTCCATATTTAGAGCAAGTGTTAGTAAATAACTAAATACACTAATTGTCTAGATACAGTGTGCTTGAGATTTCGGGGTGATGTCAACCAGTGGCGGAGAGAGGGTGCTAGGGCTCTCTACCTCACTTCCAACTTCCAAGCAAGGAAGATACAAATTTTATTTAAAATTTCCAAATCTTTTTCAAGTTACCCCCTCACTAACTTACCCTATAAAATTTCAATCTATGCTCCGACTTCCCTTAACTTGAAAAACTCAATATACCGAATATGAATCCCTAGTGACGGAGACAAAAATCCAATAAACAACAGTTGGCATGTTCGAATCCTCTCTCCCTAGTATTGGCGTTACTACTCATCTACAATATAACCGACTAAACCGAGTATTGTCCGTATGAAAAAAGAGAAAGACGGAGAGGAAAAAGGAAGACCTGGCCGGAGTAGGGAGAGCCTTCTTCATTAGCTTTCCTTCCTGGCGGAACCAATGGTAGTACCTTCATTTATTAACAACAACAATTCAGCAATTGCACCTCAATCATAACCTAAACCTTAATCATATACTCCCTCCGTCCCGATCATTTGTTCAACTTGATCAAATTACTCATTAAAATATTCTCGAAATACGGAGTAGAAAGGTAAACAAATGACGGAGAAAATCGAAGACAGTAGAAGCACTAGTTAAATTTGCCAAAGCAAGTAAAAACAATAGAGAGGTGAGAGGAAATGCCTGCCAAAGAGAGCAACCAGAGGAATGAAGCCAGTCGATGAAGCGAAACGCATGCTCCCCGAAATCGCCGATGCCGTGAGGTCCGGGCAATGACGTTGGATGTAGCAATATTCCCGCTCGCCGGCGGTCGGCCGGGTCGGAAGTCGGGAAATATTCGTCGTAATTATCCGGTAAGTCTTCGCCGACGCTGACGTCGGCGATGGAGATTGGTGGAGCGGTGGCGGTGGCAATTGCGGCGGAGGCAAGGAGGTTGGGGCGGAATGTGGTGGTGGTGGTGGAGAGGAGGTGAGGTAGTTTGGGAATGGAGAATGAGGAAGAAGAGGGGAGGAGGAGAGAGAGTGAAGGAAGTGAGAGGGACGCCATTGTTGATGTCTCGAAGAGCTCAACCAAGCAGAAAAGGACGGACTATTTTCTATATCGAGTCAGTGACTCAGTGCAGACTGTAAAAGAGTGAGAGTAATTGAGGAGCAAGTGGAATGTGGCACCGCGCCACCGCATATTTTTGACGGTGATATTGGCCTATTGGTATCCACATCTAGATTTTATATAGATGCTCATTCAAGTACGGATTTTACTCTTTCACGGACGGAAATGACCATTATACCCTTGTTAATTTAATTCTCTCATTTACTCTTTTGTTCCAATTAAATTATTTCTCCCAATTTTATCTCTCTAACAACCTTCTCCTCATGATCTTTGGTGTAATGACACTCGTCATAGTTCTGACTAGGCGGATCAAATGAGGTTTGAAAGGAAGGTCAT
>JAYMSF010002638.1:0-10055 GCA_036897335.1 Silene vulgaris
AATTTTTTTGGTCCTCTTCCCTTCCGGTTTTACCCTTCTTGATAAAAAAAAAAAAAATAATCAGCAACAAAACTTACCTTTCTTTACCGTGTTAAATATCAATTGGTAAGACGTGAATGGTAAAAATTGAGTGTGTGTAAATCATTAATGTAAATTATCACTTATAAAGTTATCACAAATTCTCATTTGTGACGGACAAAATCCGTCACAAGCTTATTATAGTCCTATAATGATCGAATCCTTAATTATTGGAGTCCTATTGATTGGCATGTTCCCCAGCATATGGGCAGCATTATTAGCACTTGTGCATTTGTATGATGTAACTTGATATATTAGCTTATCTTGTTAGATAATCATTCAGGACAGTCTATATAATATATACCGAGTACATATTAGAATTTAAGAAAATAGAGCTCATGAAGATAATCGTTGTATTATTGAATTCGTAGCGCTTCCAAGTTACAACCATTACAATGGTTTGCATTTATAGTACTTGTTATTTTAAACAAATGACCATAGTCCAAACTCTACTCATTATCATTTTTGGCACTAGTCAAGCTGAGCAGTCTAGGCTCAATCACCTCTCACCTCGACTCGTTATTATTAATTTATATTGACACCACTCGAACAGAGCAACCTTGGCTCTCGCTCGGCTCATTATCACCCTTTGTGAGATACAACTCAAGTGTGTATCTCTTATTTACTAAAGCGACAACCAATTGAGCATTGTGGTTAATCCTCACTAACAAAGGTTTAAGTGTCACCACCACAATGCGTAATTCTAGTATTTTACATTTCTTTTCCCGTTCTTACAAGTAAATGTCGAACTTTCTCTTATAAAACAATGTTTAAGTGAATTTGACATCAACTTAATTGCTTTTCATTTCTTTATTTATTAAACTTTCTTATTCTTTGTTGGGATAAAAACAAACGAACTTCATCATGGGACGGAAAAAGTACATTGCACCATGTAGCAGATAAATTAATACTCCGAATATAAAATCATTGATTAAATCCCAACCATCATAGCAACACTTACTAATTTCAGTTGAGATAGATCTTGTCATAACTCGTAAGTCGTAACTAACATCATACACTTCGAAATTTTACGTCTATAACTCAACCACCAACACAAATATATGTCTTAACTCGGAACCAAGGCGCTGACATTCGTTAATTTTGGTATCTCAATTTGTACCTAAGCAATTCATACTACATGGACATATCTCCTCCACAAGACCAATTCTTGTCTTCAGATCTTAGTGATTTAAAATATTCAATTTCAACTTGCTCAAGATCGATCAAGAAATTCATATATAAAGCAAACAGATAAGATTGTTTAATTATCAAACAATATTTTTTTGTGCAAAATGCAAATGATTGTACCCACTTGAAATAATGTAATTCCAAACATTGCATCACATAAATAGCATCAACCAAGCATCTCCTGAAATCAACCAAACGTATTTGGTCTATGCCGTCACATGATAAATCACGCGCTATTATATACCACGAATTCTTGTCTAAGACGATAATATCCCGTCTTTAAACATAAAACGAGTTAAGTATGATAGATGAATGCAAATGTTTGCCTTGTTTTAGATATGTAAATGAGAATATATTGAACCCATTTTCGTCTTAAGATGAATACTGAGATGAATAACACTTAGGCCATATTCTTTTTGCCTTAATTTCAGCTCATTCAGTTCAGCCCAGTTCTATTTTGTTAAGTCTGTCCCGCTTTAGTCAATTCTGTTCAACTTATTTTTCCCAGAATTAACTCTTATTTCAGCTTCATTCAACTCCATTTACTTCACTTAAGCTCATTTTATCCGGAATTCCGAATAGAACAAGGGCAAGGCCTTACTGAATTACTGTACATGCACAATTATTTGAGGATTAAAAACTGAAATATATATACATTAAAAGAATTGCAAGTTGGATCCGTACTAAATAGTTACGAATTATGATTGGTTTCTTTTTAATCTTGGAAGTTTTTGCGCACTAATGAACCAAATACGTATACGTACATTGAATTTACATAAAAAAGAATAAGTAGGTATAATGGAATGGAACAACTAAGCAACAACTGTTGTGTTACCAACTTACCGGCACTCAAAATCTCTTGTAAATCGGGGTCTAAGGATAAATGTATTAATAATACAAATAATGTAATTTTAAAATGGACATCTATCATTAATTGATGCCGGTGTTGGGCTAAGGGTAAGGGACCGGGCACGACACTAGGTGTTAGTGTCGGGGTGTGCCGGTGCTGAGCTGGAAAAAGGACCCGACCATGGCCTAGTTGGTGTTAAGGCTAGGAAGGCCAAGTGGATGGTCTGACGATACTTTTGCCGGATTGTGGCGCGAACCCTTGCCCGTTACTAAGGCAAGAATACAAGCAAGAAAGGGTCTTGTGCTAGTGAGGGATCGCGCGCCACATAGCACACTTCTCAGATTACTCGGGGTTGTGTGTCGGTAAACCTAGTCACGATTGTGAACAACCAACATACGAAATAATAAAAGTAAGCAATATGATTATTGAAAGTAAGAAACAAGCAATATCAAGCTTAAATGTAGGAAACGGTTTTCATTGATTCACTCCCTATAGAGGCAAATTTGACGGTACATGTCTTGTAGCAGGAAACATTGAATGTGCAGAATAGCGAGATGAAATCTAAATTCAACACAATCTAAGCTACACTAAGAATCATAACCCAAGATCCGACTTATCGGAAGTAATCTTGGAGTATGACCTTTCAAATCCTAAGAACATAAAAATAAAGTGTGCAAATTATAAAATCTACGGGATCGAAATGAACGAACCGCACGCAACATTTTGCCGGTCATTACACTGGGCCTATATAACATTACATCAACTAGGTCAACAGGCAGCACCCGGGTTGGGCTTAAGGGGCGGGAGCGGCACTGACCCAACACGGGTCCAAAGGTGTGCTAGGTCGTGATAGGTGGTAGGCCAGGCGAGTCACCAAAATTTGACTCGAATCGACGACAAGTTAGGCCGAGCTAGCCCGCCACATTGACCACCTCTAGGTCAGTTCAACTAAATCACGAATATAAACCAATTATTTCAAATGAGAAGATACATTCCAACTAAATTAACCATCCAAAAAATATACAATTCAATTCAAATAATAATCATATATTATTCCCAAACTACAACTCAAAATCGAAGTATCGACCTACTTACATGTCAAACATAAACATGTGATGATGCATTGACCCTAGTGGTAGTTACAAAAACTATACAATAACAAAACAATAATGCAAGTAGACTTCAACCCTTCATAGTCCATACTCTATACATATATAAATACATATATATACAATACATACATGATACATACATATACCTCACTTGAAGTAGAAAGGTAGCCAATTATAGTTGGAACACGTGTAAAAATCCTATTGGCTAGGTGGTCTCTCCACTACATCTCTATATCTCTATTTTCTTACTTTGTTTGACCTCTTTCCTACTTGTCTTTTTCTCCATACTTTTTAAGTCTTGTTCATTTATTCATTTGTTGATTTTGTTCCTACAAAAAATCATTTCAAGTTTAACATAAAAGAGTGTGTATTTTGGAATTGAGCAATAATAATACTAATAATGGAGTTTGTTGATCCAAATCATAATATTGGATCCTTTGATGATAATTTCATTGATGGATTTTTTGATGGTAGTTTCACCAACCATGTCACTACTTCACCCAATTTCTCTTTGGTTCATAGGTATGTTTCATCATCAACCATGTTTCTTTGATTGTGTTTCTTTTGATTGACGTTAATTCTTGTGTAAAACGACCTTACACACACATATGTAAAACGGGTTATATTAGTTATCAAATGAGCCACAAGAGCAGTACAATATCGGGGGTGGGAGATTCAGACCTGGTACCTATTGCCCACTATAGGTCTATCTTAAACACTAGGTTAAGGGATTAGTTTTGTAACTTCTTTTCCACTCATTTAGAGAGTTTTACACATATTTGTTTAAAAATCGTTTTATAAGAGACTAACTGGTTATACTATATGTAGATCAATTCAAGTTTTTAGTGTATGCTATTATTGTTAAAGTATTTTCCGATTCTTGTCTATTTTTGTGTAATGGTTTCACCTTTGATCATTTTTCATTTTCATCTATTTTTATTTTCATCTATCTTTTCTTTTTGTTTACCATACCCTTGACCATATTATTGAATTTAAGCTTAAATTGTTTTGGATGATAATTCATGTTAGCTGACCCCAAATCATGTCCGACTAAGGGTCTCTTGTTGTTGTTGTTTGTATTTCGCGGCGTAAGTGTAAGTTTACATTAATCAACATGTTACAAACGATAAGGGTTTAGTTTTATCAGTGGCGCAATTAAAAGGGTTATCGCCTTATCGGGGATTGTCCCCGGAGTTATAAATGTTTCGGTTCTTTCAAGGTTATTATCGTATTGTTAGTTAACTATGATAGTCGTGGACTCGTGGCATCATAGGTCCACTGTTATCGTTGGTGAATTGGTGATCGAAAAGCTTGGCATCTAGGGTGTTTATAGAAGTATAGTGAAACAAACAGATACTCTGCCTTAAACTAGAGTAACAGCAATTCATTTTTTTCGTTTTTCATTATGCGGAAATAAACTAGAATCAAACCAACTTATTTCATCCTTTCGGAAGCCAGTGACTCTCAACCCACCTCGAAGGTTTAAGACACGAGAATTGACCCACAAAGCCATGATGGCTTGATTTATCATTTCATTGTTCATCCTTATTTACTAAAGATCAAAACCAACTTCTTTGCAGTTCAAGTGTTGCTTTCGACTTTTATCAAGCCGGTAGTATCCAACAAGGACAAGAGTCTCAAAAGGAATTCTCCAAACAGAGGTACTTCCATTGTTTTTGTGTACAATAACAAAAATTTAGGTTCTTTGTGCCTTCAGATCGAACAATTTTGTGGATACTTATAAAGATGATCTTCCATCTTTACACTAGTGATGTGGGACATTGATTTGCACCCTGGCTCTCAACCCACCTCGAAGATTTAGGTCACGAGTATCCCTAGGACCCTATGTAACACTCCTGGAAATTGTTCCACATCGGTAGAATATGAGTGTGTGTGGAGATTTGTCTCATATCGGTAGATTATGGGGCTTGTGATATGTTTATAATAACTCCCACCCACCATAGCTTTGTGCTTTTGGGCTTAAGTGAGGACAAAACGGGCCCAAAAGTGGTACGACCGTGGTGGGTCGGGTTGTTACAAATGGTATCAGAGCCGACCCTGCGACCGTGTGGTGAGCCTGTGGTCGGAGTACTCGGTGAGGACAAAACGGGCTCAAAAGTGGTACGATCGTGGTGGGTCGGGTTGTTACACCCTAATTGACGCACAAATGTAACACTTATAGTAATTCGTTATTCATCCTTACTGACCACTGACCAAAAACTAACTTCTTTGCAGTTCAAGTGTTGATTTCGACTTCTCCCAAGCGGTTAGTATTCAGCAAGGACAAGGACACGAATCGCAAAAGGAACTCTCCAAACAGAGGTATATAACTGTTTTTGTTTGAAGTTTACGTGTACATTGGTTATTATTACATTTTTTCTCCTGGGCTAAGACGGTGGCCGGTGAAATGTTGGTCTGGTCTTGATGAATAGAACTCTTCTTTGCAGTTACAGCATCGAAATAGACTTTTCACAGATGGGTAGTACGGAGTTAGACTTTTCACGGGTGGGTAGTGCGGATGATGGACTCGAATTTGAAAACCAGCACCTCAAGAAAAGGTACTCGATCTTGGAGAGTCGCGGTCCTGATTTTTTATGTTGTTTGCTTCATTTGTTATGCACCAGAGCATCGCGTCCTAAGTGGTAGTAGTTGAACCATCTTCTTGTTGCTTTTCAGGGGACGTACAGATCCAAGTATCAAACCCAAATCTAAAGCATGTCGTGAGAGAGAACGACGTGAGAAATTGAATGAAAGGCATGTTTTCTGACGAATAAGATATTTTTTCCGTTTTATTTTCTTGTTTTTAAGTGTAAAGGGAGCCTATGCACGCAATTTGGATGTTGTCGTGAATATCATCCTTTTTTAATTAACCATCTAAGCTAGTTGACATCTGCTACGGTTCACATACTTTAAGTTGTATAACGATCTTATTTGAGTATATGTGACCATTTTTAGTACTTGCATTGTCGGTGTGGTTTCTGCTGCTTATCGATTTTACAACTTGTCTACTCATCTAACCAACATCTCAATTTCCATCTTGATGCAGCTTTGTAAGCCTTAGCGCCGTCTTGGAACCTGGAAGAGAGGTCAAATCTGACAAATTGGTTATACTGAATGATGCTATTCGGGTTGTTAATCAGCTAAGAACAAAAAATGATGAATACAAGGACGAGAATAAGAAGTTACTAGAGGAAATCGAAAGCTTAAAGGTAGTTTCCCATTATAACTAGACTTGATAAACGGGTCATTCTCTTTTTTGTCGGATTATTTCAAGTACGGGTCAGTTGAATTTCGGCTCGTACAGAGTCATTTGTTATGGTTAGGGTCAGTTAATCTGTCATGTCATTTTTCAGTCAATTAAGGTTTTTTCTGACTGCAGGCTGAGAAAAACGAACTCCGTGAAGAGAAACTCAAACTGAAAGAGGAGAAAGTGAAGATGGAGCAAGAGTTCATGAAATTAGCGATGGGCGGTGCTGCTCCTCCTCCTCCTTATACAGAAGCCTACCACGGAGGGGCAAACAAGATGAATCTATACCCGAATTATGGTATGTATCCTCCTATGTGGCATTATTTACCACATTCAGTTCGAGACACATCTCGTGATCATGTACTCAGGCCTCCTGCTGCTTAAAGAGGATCCTCTCGCACATCCGTCCCAAGTTTTGTCTGCCTTTCTAATATGTAAATATTGTCGGTACACTAGCTGCTACAGACATAACTACTTTCTTAATTGCAAACTTATGTTGCGAGTTTTTTAAGCTATTAAGACTTGCTTATTTGATTTCGCTGTTTTTCTTTGTATATACAGTTATGTATTTCTACTAATAATCATCGAAAACAATCTTATGTAACTTTACAATGGGACCGTTTTGTTAGTTGTAAGGTCTGAAGCTTGTGGACGATGGTCGCAAGTTTAAACCCTCTCCGGTTTTAACTTTCCTGGCCTTCTTACGCCTCATATCACGCCCGTAAAACAATGTGACCAGTTTTACCAAATTGGGGATAAACTTGAAATAATGTATAGCACATTATTATTATTCTAGTATTAACAACTTGAAAGTACAGAAATATTACTAGGCCTTATTTTTCATTACATGGCATGGATTTCATAGTAATACTAGCCATGTAATTATCTGTAAGCTCGTCTTACAGCGGAGACAGTCCTTTTATATATAAAAATACATTGATTTATTGATAGTAGTAAATGAGGGTTTAACCATAGAAAGCAGCACCGTCTCACAGTGTAAGCCGGTCTTATTCTAATTGATCATGAAGTGGTTGCGTCCGGGTTCATCTAGTGGTTTAGTGAAGAAATGTGTGACATATTCACCCACTGTAAATTCTTTGTAGATTGGTGGATTTTCCTCTGATAACAGCTCTTTAATTGGTCCATATTTCTTAGGTTTTGACGATATGCCTGTGAAAAAGAAGGCAGAAGACAACCTTGGCCCAACGGGGTTGGCTTTCACTCTATGCCATACACTTATGAATTTGTCATTTGTTATCATCTGCAATATTTTGGCAAACAATTTGAAACAGTGAGAATTTGTAACAAACATTTCACTCTGAAAAAACGGTTAGATTTGAACTGGTCAGTCATTTCGGGTATGGGTGCCTTTCATGTGAACACCGAACATGTCATAATTGGGTCATTCTAGGTTGATAGTTCGAAAACTATAAGGCCGAGGTTCTGGTTGAGTTGGGCAAGACCTGGTTTATTCGGCTTTTAGATCATATTTGGGTTATTTTAGTGACCCAATTTTTTTTTTTCTTGAGCATACTCGGGTTATTTTTTATTTTGGGAAGACGAGGGACCCCGCGCTCAGCCGCTGCCTTTAGTGCGCATTAGGTAAGGAAAATGTGATATCATTTTTTTTATAATAAGTTACCTGAAGTAGATCACCGATGTTTATGACGAGAGCACCGGGAATAGGATGAACATCAACCCATTGATCATCATGGCGGATTTGGAGGCCGCCGACTAGATCTTGAAGCAGCACAGTGAAGAAGGAAGCATCGGTATACTTGGGGGTGCCGATGGTCAACTCCGGCTGAGGGCATGACGGGTAATAATGGTACAAGTATATACTTGACCAGTTCTTATCACATTCCAATTTCTTAAGATAATCTTGTCTAAGCCCAAGGGCTTCAGACATTAACTCCAGTAGTACACTGCCTAATTGAACCATATTTTTGATATGCTCCAATATTGCATCCCTGAAAAAACCAAGTCGGGTTTCCTAATTGTGAATATTTGTATTAAATTAAAATTAGGAAAACGATTACTCATGTGAATATTGTATTTCCTTACGTACCTGCAAATGGGTGGTAATAGTTCAGGGTCAAGCTGACCAGTAAAAGCAGTGTTTACAGAAAGACTATCCCTCCAGTAAGCATTTTTCGACGTAAAAAGATCGAAATTACTGTCATAAACAACTTGTTTGTTGGTGTGAACATCTCTTCCATAATATTCCATTTTAACCTCAGCATCTTGTTCATGAAATTTCTTAACCATCTCAAGCATCTTCTGAATAACATTCAAAGGAATCCCATGATTTATAACTTGGAAAAATCCCCATTTCCCTGATGCATACTCGATTTGTTCGACTACTTCTCGACGAGAGTTGTTATTCGTGTGAATTCCTGCAAGATCAATGACAGGAAGAACAAGTTTGTTCACATTTTGAGGTTTCGAGTCCTCTGATATCTCTTCGAGAGGCCGAATGAATATTTTTGGAATGGTTTTCACGCCGCTGTCCACCAGTTCTTTAACTCCTGTTTTCGCGTTGTCGAATTCCCGAAGCTCTTTCTCACGGTCATATTTAGTTTGGGTTCCATTGACGGACATTTCTGAGTTTCCTGACATTTTCCCTGGAGATCAACAAAAAGACTCATATTCCATTACTTTGATTTGTTTAATTTTATTGCGTAGTATGTTTGTTAGTATATTTAGTTTTTTTTGTCAAACTCAACATTTAATGAAAATTTTTTGTCAAACACGACTTTTTGGCCAGATTTGACAACTTCTTAACCACTTGGAATGGGGTGAATTTCAGTCTATATTTGAGATAGCAAATGAGGCCGGTTTGAGGTGTTATTGGACTCATTGAAAAGGTGGGAGTAAAAGCTTTCCAGAGATTGTCAACCCCGGTCGTCAAAGGTGGCCTTATGTGGGGTCAATTGGTACATAAAGTAAGGTCGGTTAGAGAAAGGGCTGTAAGTGTGGGTTTACAGTGGGTGGTCAGAGGGTTTTTCGTGGGTCTTTTAATGAGGTTATGATGTTTTGTTTGGTCTAAAATTTGGTATGTGGGTTGTGGGGAGTACAAGGTATGTTGTTTGTGGTTGTCATTGGTTACAAGTGGTGGTTCGAGGGGAGTGAATTGACCCACGAAAAAATCATACTTTAACTTACATCAACCATGTGTGACCAACCTTACTTTACACACCAATCTACTCCGCATAAGGCTGTCTTTGACCACCGTGTTGACAACCATTAGAAAACTTGTACTCCCAACTTTCCAACTAGCCTAAGAACACCTCATCGACCTCGTTTGCTACCTCAAACATCGAGTAAAAGTCACCCTATAGCAAGTGGTCAAATTCTGGCTAAAATGACGTTTTTGACAAGAAGAATATTAATAAAGGTTGTGTTTGACAAACTTTTTTCTTAAAGGTGTTGTTTTCAAATATATTTTTTTAAAGGTTGTGTTTGACAAAAAAAAACTTATATTTAACTAGATTGGTTATTGTCAATGGTGGAACTAGGGGGGCTAGCAGGGGCGCTCTCCCCCACTGGCGGATGGAAATAGAAAAAGTTTAAGGTGAAA
>JAYMSF010002639.1:0-10053 GCA_036897335.1 Silene vulgaris
GAGTGTGTCGTTCATTTTCTGTTGCCCGACGTTGGCGGCGCGCCCCCCCCCCCCCCCCCCCCCCCCCACCCCACTTCTACGGGCTCCCTATCACCCGCCAGCCGTCTATAAGGAGACCGAAGCGAATAAATGCCATCCTTCTCCGCAGACCAATACCACTCATCACTAGGTCGATTAGGACTAACACAGATATAAGTAATTCGCTCTCGTTCGAACTGCAAAAACAAGGAAGTAATCAGACCCTCGTTCCACCCAACATCGGTTTCCTCCAACAGCTCACTAACTAACATATTGTCGTACCCCTGCACCCTCAGAGACAGGACCCGCCCCGTCTGGGTCCCAGGTATCTACGCGTCATCCCATACCCTCGTAGAAAGCCCATCACCTATGCCTCAACGATGCTTCTCCAAGTATAACTCGGATGGCTCCCTAACACAGCCGACATGAACTCCCCATTCAGATAATACTTTGATGGCATTACCCTAGCCCATAAGCTCAACGTTTCCGTCACCAGTCTCCAAGCTTGCTTCCCAAGAAGAGCGATATTAAATAGCTGGAAGTCAAGAAACCCCATTCCTCCCATCCCCTTCAGTCTACATAATTTCCGCCACCCCACCCAGCAAATACCACGTCGTCCCTCCTCATGCCCCCACCAGAATCGAGAAACCATCGACCTAACCTCATCACATAAATAACGGGAATTTTGAAAATACTCATAATATAGGTAGGGAGTGAATTGGTCACCGCCTTTAAAAGAACCTCCTTACCCGCCCTAGACAAGATTTTCTCGCGCCAGCCAGACAACCGTTTACACAACCGTTTACTGAGCTTATCCCGAATGATATCCGTGAGCACCTTTTTTGACTGACCCACAACCGTCGGAAGCCCCAAGTACCTTACTTGCTCCTCTACCTCCGTAATGCACAATCTCCTCGCTAAATTCCCTCTCAACAACTAATCAACCGTTGGAGCCTAATCGCACCCTAGTGAAGGGACTAGTACTTACTAATCATTTTTTTGATTAAACTTAAACAAATGATAAAGGTTGACACTTTCGCAATAAACATGGTGTCAAATTAATTTCTACAATTAATCATGCCATTAATGATAAGAAAGAAGATAATTGACTAATTGAAATACAATTAAAATGAATTAATAGAAAAAGGAAGAGCCTTTGATAATAACTGAACCAAAGATTCAAACTTTACTAGAAGAACAATACCCAAAATCATGAACAAATAAACAAGAGACCTAATTACTCTGAACTAGCAATAGACAAGAAAAATCTCAGCAATTAACTAACATGTGAAACTAGAAGAAAGACAAATGTTAACAATTAAACAAGGGAAAAGAATTATACCAACTAAAATGCAATATTATGAAACTTGGGTTCAATAAGAATGGAGAAAGTTTTCAATCTTCTTACAACCCAATTATTAGATCTAGAACAAAGAAATATTAAAGTTTAATTAAGGAATGATTAACACAGGATTAACAAGGTTTAATCTTGGAAGTGCGATAAATTAAATCTGGGGTATTGTGTAGAATACAACTTACAATAAGTTATTTATAGTGTTCCAAAAGGTCAGAGTTCTAAAAGCGGAGTTAAAGACAAAATTCGGATAGTAGTGACAGCCCGTCGGCCGATCCAGGGGCCAACATCGAGACATTTATAAATTGAAGCTCTAATTCTTCATCAAATGCAAGAGGAAGGTCCCTCAGCCGGCCTTTGCCGGTCGACCGACCCAGGGGCCTCTCATGCTTCTTTATCTTGATGTAGGTACATGGCTCAAGAACGAAGTTTAAGCAAGCAAAACGGAAATAGACTAGAAATCTCATAAAATACATCAAAACGCATAAAGAAAGTAGGGGTAATTGGCGCCAATAATATATGCATCACTAACGAATTCGCTTTCCATTTCGATAATTGACGACAAGAAGATTGAATAATACTTTCGAACGTATTTTTAGTTACTTTGATGTCATTTATTGGACATCCTAAATACTTACCCAAATGAGTTTCTTCGTTCATACTAAGAATGCCCCTAAAGGATTCACGAAGAGAACGATAAGTATTTCTAGTGCATTGAAAAGTAGATTTGTCAAAATTAACAAACTATCCTCATATCGTGCAAAATTTATCTAAAATAGACTTAATGGTTCTACTACTCTGATTAGAGCTTTATCGAAAATGATAGTGTCATCCGCAAAAGTAAGAATTAGAATTTTCTCCACCTTTGATCCAGTTCTAATACAAATATCATTAGAACTAAGATCACTAGTTCTTTTTTAGAGATCTTGTTAAAATCTCAGCGCACATAATAAATATATACGGCGAAAGTGAGTCTTTCTGTTGAATACGTCGAGTAAGAAACAGTTTTTTATACATTCCATAATCCAAGAAATATACTTAGCATTAAAACTCATTTGCTTAAAAGTTTCCTCAATAAAGTTCCATTCTAGTCGTTATCATTATCATCATGGGAAGAAACTGTAGCTAACGTTACCATATCATTGCTATCATGAGTATAGCATAATTTGATTATGTTATTATAAAGCTATAATAATATATTATGTACTCCCTCTCATCCACTATATTCTTCTCTCTTTCCATTTTCGAATTATTCAGATTTTCTTCCCTATTTCCTTTTCTGGAAGATTTGTGTGGTTCAAATTCATTTGCAAGTGAGATAGTGTGTTTTGTGTGGTCCAAATTCATTTTCTTATTTTTTGTGCAAAAAGAAAAGGCAAGAATATACTCCCTCCCATCCACTCCAAAGGTAATATAAAGCCACATTTTCTGAGAGTAAAAGTGGGTCTATGTTACCTTTGGAGTGGATTGAAAGGAGTAGTAGATAGGAGGGAGTACGTTATTGGGACCGAAGGAGTAGGTTTATTACGTGTTGTTTCATATATGTTGGTCCTACACTCCTACAAATCCAAACATTCATCAATACCACTTGAGACACCAAACAAATTGGCACATAGTAGCACATATGTATTGGAAAACCATATTTCATCTTGAAATCTTTGCAAAAATAGGTGAAGTTGGGAGAACTAGTCCAAAATTGACATTTGTCTGCAATTACAAAAGAAACAGTGTCAATTATTTGTTGTTTTTGTTTGGCATTAGATTGAATAATAATCTCACCAAATTCTCATCTTCTGGAATTGTTCTTCCCAATAAATAAATAAATTAAGCTAAGAAGTAAAGAAACCAATCATTTTGTTACAACTACTACTCAGAGATACAGTTAATCATTAAGGTAAGGTTCGCATTGAAGTGCAAACAATCATATTTGTTCGTTTGGTGAATTCAAACAATTATTATGAGCATATATATTCTTTTAATATAAAATCTTTATTATGGGGTCACTACATCCTTGATTCTTTGCTTAAGGAAAGGAAATAATTTGATCGGTACTAAATCGTGGTATCGATCTCAAGTCATGGTAGCGTACTAGCGTACATGGCGACATGTCGAAGCTCATCAAGACATGCTTGTTTTTAGCCTTGTTGTGTCAGTCTAGTACGGAGTGTATTAATCAGCAGTTGCTTTCAGCAACCGCTTACTAATCGGGAAACATCAGGATTTAACACCAGATTAAAATGGTACCACAGTAATTATAAATGCAAGGGTTGTATAGGAATATAAAACCAAGTTGTATAAGCATCCATCTATCTTTAAATTCCATACTTCTACGCTTCACGGAAACCCTTCTTTTTTCCGATTAGTCTAGTACATTAAAGGCTAGGAAACTAAGGCCCAAGTGGCTACAAGTCGTCGAAAACAAC
This sequence comes from Silene vulgaris, assembly GCA_036897335.1. Taxonomy (NCBI): domain Eukaryota; kingdom Viridiplantae; phylum Streptophyta; class Magnoliopsida; order Caryophyllales; family Caryophyllaceae; genus Silene; species Silene vulgaris. The sequence goes on from JAYMSF010002639.1 coordinate 3,796, forward strand.
ACCAGATCAAAATGGTACTACAGCAAGTATAATTGCTATGGGAACACAAAAGTGAAACAAGATCAATCAGGCAGTTGATTACCCAACAGAGCAGTCGAGAAGTACACAGAAGGAAGATCAGTACATAGTGCCATAATTTCGGAATGCTCGTTCAGGAAAACTCTTTACACTAATATCTACTGAAGTTTTACTAAAAGCATACAACAAAGCACTCGATATAATCTATGATCTCTTTTGCCATGCCATCCACCGAGTCGAGACCATAGGAGGAACAGGAGCAAGAGGGAGTAAACTCAATCAAAGCTAATCATAATTGTGATCCACAATCTATCATATTCACTAGAAAAAATTAAATAATTATGGAACAAAGAAGCGAACAACAAAATCGAACTGCAACACCTTGTCAGATAGATTATCAACATTAAATCGGCAGAATGATACTTTTCAGCCAAGATCAACAGGACCGCAACAAGACAGGACCCACTGATGCACTAAGCATTTCACTCAAAGCTACTTGAACATCCTTTGACCCGTGTTCACACTTGATCAAGGTAGAAAGAAGCGGGAAGAATGTTATCAAGTTCCTCTCGAAGGAAGCGTCTCCCAAACTACATATGCCCTGTAGTGTTGCCACTACTAGAGGACCACGTGCACCCAATTCTCTACGTCTCCTTGAACCCAAGGGAATCCTCCACAGTTGCACAGCATTTGACGGCATTGCTTGTCCTGATGAAGTCTCGATGTAGTATTGAAGCACCTCTCGGCAAAGATTAATGAGGTGGGATTCTACTTCCTCCTCGTTGAAGTCTAGAGGCTTGTCTAGCATGAGGTTTTGTAACAATGTGAGGCACATTTGGTAGGACTCATTTTCAAGGCGTAGAAGTGGAGGGTCTTGCATTTGAGTGACAGATCCAAATTCTTGCAGCTTAGTACATAGGTTGGTGTCACTGTTAATCTTATGTGCGTGTGACGCCACGGCATGCAAAGCATCAAAGAGAACACAAACATTCTTTGCCAAAATCTGAGATCTATACATTGAGTACATCTCCATTGTAGCCTGCCAATTTCAACAGAAGAATAAATTTATTATTTTAATGCATATTCCAGAGTCATATTCGCATTACGGCAAGCTCATCTCAAACGAGATTACAGCTTGGAGCTATATATTATACCAAATCACCAACTAAATTACTTTACAATTATTATAGCACGAGACTGTCTTTTTGGTACTGTGGTGGTCTTAGCCTATAAAACAGTGTTTCTAAAACGTACTACGTATTAAAGACTGTAAAACTAAAACTATTGTTGAACTAGACTTTTAAAGTGGAAGGTTAGATTGATGCAATATACGGGCTCTAAACCTAGTATACTAATTTGCATACGAGTCATGCTCACCTGGATCAACAGGAGTTGGACAGCGCACCGGCTTTTCACATCAGATATAGCAGCATATAACTGCCGGGTTCTTAAGCCCTCTGTATCAGGATCAGGATCAGTTTCAGTTGGCTCACTGGTACCTTCTCTACTAATTTTTTCTTCATTTTTACTTGCTGAATTATCCTCGTTAAAGATGAAAGAAAAGTCTGGAAGGGTAGACGCTGCTGCTTCTTTCAAGGAAAAAACCACATCAACCCATTTTTCATCTGAAAAGAGATCTCCAGAATTGCTTATTAACCGAACAAATGCAGCTATACCAATTCCAGCTAAGCTTTGGTGAGGACGCTTAATGAAGCCCACCAAGAGCATGAGCACTTTCTTTAGAAGAGGATGTACAGTGGAATAGAATTTGACAAAAAGATCAACGATTAGCTCAAGTGACAGTGTACAAGTCTCATAGAGCCATGAGTCTTGATCAAAGTTAGCTAGTTCACTGTCTATGGCCTCTCCCGATGAATTTTCTGCGGTAGTGTCGACAGCATGATGAACATAATCAAATATACGGAACAAGACAGATTCAAACACCCGCTCCCACAGAGGAAGTGAAAAGTGATGCCCATAGTTTCGTAGCGTATCGAACAAAATCTGCAGCGCACGTTTTCTAATTTCAGGTCTTGGGTCAAAGCTAAGTTCCGAAAGTCCTGCAGAAGAGTAAAATATAGTCATATAAGTCACGGATAGACACTGACGAAGTTAAAAACCCGATAAAACACGCACAGTGATATTGAAGAAATGGGGAAAAGAACCATTATAATGGAGAATAGTTTGATACGAGTATTAGACAAAGTGCAAACCGCAAATTAGCTCACTGTAACCAAGTCTACTCCTCTTTACACTCCACAGATACCATGTTTGAAGTGAAGTGGAAATGAAAAGAGACGTACCTCCTAAGGTCTGATTTAAAATTTATACATCAGAAATATGAGAAACTAATTTATTTATTTATTTTTTATTTTGTTTTAATTTAACGCATAGAAAATGAGTAATGTAAACCAGGCACGCTCATATGGCATAGAACAGTATAACCGTACAAGAAATATCTTCAAGTGGTTTTGATTTTTAATAATTTAGGAAATGCACAAAATAGAAACTGTGGGAGCAGCCATGGCAAGTATTCTTGAACAAATATGTTTGACAGAGAATGTAGCCATAAATTCAGGATTACAGACCCTAAAAGAGGAATGGAATACTTCCCATGGACGGAAAGCTAAATCAATGGACAGTGGTCACTCTAGAGATCTTTCCTCCTATAGTAGCCGCAGTTCAGCAGACCACAACTTCAAACTGACATGGCATATCTTGATCACAAATTACATCATATAAGTGCAATATATGATTTTGAAATCATATAAGTGCAATCTAAGAAATTAGATGAATGTACTAGGGACTAGGGAGCTGTTTGCATTAAGACTGAAAAGTAATAAGAGGAATGCTATGCCTTATAAGAAAATAATGACACCAAAATGTTCATCAATCATGCTCAAGTTTGGTGTCTAACGAGGCAAGGAAAATTGTGGGATAGTAGTCTAATACACATTAAGGGGGGTGTTTGGTTCAAGAAAGGGAAAGGGAGTGGAATCGGGAAAGGGAATCAAGGGGAAAGGAATCGAATTACCCATATTTTAGTTATATATGTTTGGCAACACATTATAATTGAAAGGGAATCAATGCACTTTACAATTGTCAACTCCTACAGCCACCACTAACGACAAACACGGCCACCTCCCAACACCTCTTTTCACCTCCCAACAACCCATGTTGCCCGAGACAACCCCACATCACCGGCGACCTCGTCGCCATCATCATTGAGTTTCCCCTCAACCACCACTCACATCCACGAAATCCCTCCCCCAATCCACGAAATCCCCTTCATAACTCACGAAAACATCAGATTTGGGGTGAGGAAGTAATTTTATTTGGTAAAGATGGCGGTTGTGGTCTATGGGCGAGGTGTTTCGACGAGATGGTGGTAGGTTTGAAGAGAGCCGCAGGTTGCTGGTAAGTCTGTGAAGGTGGAGATGGTGGTTGGGGGTCTGGTCAGCGCCAGCGAGGACTCTAGCCATGATTCTGACATGATATGTGGTGGTCAGTGTCAATTGTAGTTGTCCCATACACCCACTCAAACGGATCTCTTTTGGGATAGTATCCAAGTAGGCCTACTTGTAACTAGACCTAGCAAAACTGACTCAATTCTAAATAAATCAACTGAACACAGCAGCTAGCATATGATTAGAGACCTGAACTGACATGTATACGGCCTGAATTTTGTTGGACCTGACATTGACCTAATCACAAATGACCCAACCCAAAACAACCTGGACCAGATCCAGTATGCCATGAATTGCCCCAAAGCAAACATTTAAAATTATACAAGAGCGCAATAATATTCTTACTTTTCAAAATATAGATGAAGAGAAATTTGAAAATTGAGAAGATTATTGTGGGACTAAGGGATAAAAAAACACCTTGATAAACACTAGAAAGGATCCGACTTGGACCCAATTGACCAGAATCAGAGTCCGTAACCACTGACCCGAAAACGACTCAACCTGACACCTACTAACCCTCTCCTAAAACTTGTTCACAGATGCTGTGCTCAAACCTAAACTCTACGTATTAAACCTGATGATTGCTCGGCTGCATAACAGTAGATAACTCCATTGTCTCAGACCCAACAATGGCAGGATACATATTTAGTCAGTTGGCATATAGTTTCACATTTGACAGATAACGACATTAGTGTTGTGCATCTGTCAACAAACAGAAAGTGTGCTACACCTAAGATATTTAAAGAAAAAGTAGGCATATGATCTTACCAGCCAACAAAGGGAACCAAAAATATAAGTGATCAACCTTATCAGCCGACTCTCCGTTTTCCAACCTTCCGTCTTTTCCAGGTAGATATGGAGAGACGTTTCCTGAGTTTTCCTTGTCCTTATTTTTACGTGCTGAGCCAAGATCTCCTTCAGCAAGCTTAGCTGCACAGTACTGCAGGAAGCCAATTGCAGTGAGACTGATATCCTTATTGAATCTGCTGTTAGTAAACGCAATAAGGCAATTCACACAATCTGTGAAGGTAGTAGTCTCTGTTTCGGTGATATATGGGAAGTAGTCCCGAACAATCTTCTCCATTATCTCGAAGGACAAAAGAACTATGCTTTTGTGTTCATCATATGCCGCTGTAGTGAAGACCTGCAAACATGCAGATGCCAATGATCGTCATTAAAAATTACTTCTAACAACCAACTGTGGTCAAATTACCTACGAACACTTAACTTCACAAACGCACAATGATTCCCGTGTTTCACATATCCCCGGACATTCAAGACAGCACTAAATCATTTAAACATGAGTTACATTACGAAAAGCATGTTTCCTAAATCACTTTTATCAATACTTACACAACAAAAAAGCCTTAGTCCAAAAAAATAATTGGGATCCGCTAACATGATTAATTAAAGACGCGGCAGAGGATAGAGAAGACAGTCGAACATTGTTCAGAGGTGGGTAACTGGAATTCCCCGCTGATTTAACCAGAAAGAAGCTATGTACTCCACCATACCGAAGATATAATTCATAGGCTGAACGACACTTGAGAACAAATGGGGATTCATCTCTGTCACCAATCATAATCTATATCAAGAATACCAAAACAGTTGATGTCAGATTTCAACCAACTTTACTTTTCCAAAAGGGTACACAAGTCGAGACACACTAGACATTAGACAGTGAAAAGGACTCTAAACCAGGCAGGATTTATGGTGGTCTTGGTAATTATCAGATACTCCCTCCTATTCACCAGGCTCTTTTCGTTTTCCTTTTTTTGGTATGTTCAGCAGATTCTTTACGTTTCCTTTTTTGGTTCTAGATGAATGGTTAAAAACCAAAAGTACTCTTTAAAGGTCAACAAGTCATATGCATGTAGGGTCCCAAAATTTGCACCAAAAGCAAATGTAAAGAATCTGATGAATGGGAGGGAGCAGTACCTAACTAAATCGTTATAGCACCAGAAAAAGCAACCATAAAGAAAACAAGTACAGGTACATTAGAACATGGACAATGGTGAGCTCAAAATCATGAAAACATGGAAGCTGGGTAGGACTGGTGTTGGGTCACAATGAGTAAAGTACTTAACAAGGTGATCATAGATTGGAAGAGAAGGACTCAATGGAGGGAGAGAGTTTCCCTCCAAATCTTTCCTTTGTTGGAGGGAAAGCAATTTAACCTATAAGAGGGAAATAGAGTGATCCATCCTCCAAATCCCTCCACCTCCATTTTGCTATCCAAACAAAGGATATTGTTTCACTCCTAATAAATCCCCTTCCTTTCCTTCCAAATCCCCAAATCCAAACACACACTTAGTGCGGGGTAAAATCGAAACCTCCACATGACTGACAACAGATTCTTATTTTAGAAAAAAAAAATGAGAGGGAATAAAGACAAAACTACATAATGAAAATATCATCCAAAAGAGAGAATGAACAAAGACAATAAGTTAAAGGAGCATATACCATAAACATGCTCTTCCAGCCTGATTTGACATTATTCACACGGGACAACACCATTTGAGACACACATCTTATTATTAGTTCTCTGATCTCAACGGCACTACTCTTCCGCATGACGATGACAAAGGGCTTCATAAACTCATTTTGAAAATTATAGTTAGCCAGTTCTTCACGTTCCAGAAATTTCATGGATAATTGGCGCAAAGAATCCATGGCAAATATAGCAATTGATAAATTCTCAGAACACCCAATTGTTACAAAAAACTCCGCAAGCACAGGCCAGATGCTTGACCACACAAGCCTAATGCGGTTC
>JAYMSF010002640.1:0-10052 GCA_036897335.1 Silene vulgaris
GACTTTTTAATTTTGGATAAGGTAAAGTTATTATCTAAAACCTATCATATCAAACGATAAGCCTCCTAAGAGACCGTCTTCCACTAAATTAGTGGGAGACATAGAGGGGAAAAAGAAAATAAGTAACTTGCTCTCCCCATCATACCCCTCTATCCCGAGAGACCGTCTTCCACTAAATGCTTTCCGAAATCATGTTAGATTTATTTATTATTTATTATTGATAATAAGGAGTTTTGGTCTGAACATAAAAGTGGATGATATCTCAACGTTTAGTATGTACTGAACCACTTGGTATGGGCCTAACACGGATCAAATTGTGTTAAGTTCGGCCCTTGGTCGGTTTCTGTTGGTATGGTCGTATGGAGTAGTGTATGGATACCATTGTTTTTGGAAAAACACATTCTAATGAAATATTTGTATAACATATACAAAGGATATTACAAGAAACGGTATGATTGAGACAAATATTTGTAACCATGTATCTAGTCAAGCATAAACAATACTCCGTATTTCATCTTTATAATAAGGTACAAGTTATCTAATACGGAGTAATTTTTACTTAATAATTGTACTATTTATTATCGGTTTTCTTAGTACGCTATGATTGACACAAATAATTTATTATCGTTTTTCTTAACACGCGCTGGCAACCCAAAATCTTCGTTAATGTCCCATATTCTTAATTTAAGTTATGGTTAAGTTTCCAACAAAGAGCATGAGGTTCGATTTCTGATTCCGGAAATCAAACTCATACGCCCTTTCGCGGTGGTTTCTGTAAAATGTCCGTCAAGGGAAGTAGTCTGGTTTCTTGAATATAGAGTTGATATACAATTGATATAGTACTAATATGAATCCCGCGCAAAAGCGCGGTTTTTTAGATAAAAATGCTATAAAATCTCACAATTAAACTAATGGTATTTAATATTATTTTTAAAAGAGTAGCTAGCTAATTTGCCTTGTTTATTTAAAAGTTAAACAATTATTTATGAAAATATTATTTACCATAATTATGGTCAATATTTATGATATAGAATTAATTAGGAAGTAAATATTGTACAATAGTAAATATAGATAGTGAGACCAATTAATTAGGATATATAGATATTCTAATAGATATTCTAAGGTAGTATGTTACTTTGGCGGGAAAATTTTGAGATTTCTTAATCTTTTAGTACTAGGGGATTCTTGCAAACCTGAACCTGAATTGCCCTGAACTGAATGTGATCTGTAGTCGGAATGATGATAAGTCAATGTCTTTTAACAGAATAAACTTTGACTTACGAGAACTTTTGGGTCAAAATCCGGATCACAAACAGTAAAATTCACCCAACTGTAAAAATAGAAATTCACCTTAAGTTACACCTCCTCCCTCAGTCCTTCCTCCGACTGAGCAACATTTTCAACTCTCAGGTTTGTTCCTTCTTCTATCTGATCACCGTAATTATCTTCATTTTTTGTTATAATTTCTGCTTAAAAAATGTTTTAACAATTTAACTTCAATCTTTTCATCAAAATTAGTTGAAATTATGCAAACCAAAGATAACCCAATTTACAAAATGTAGAAATTCATCAACCTAGAAATTAAATTTGTCATCTTTTATATGAATCTATGGGCTCTGCTTTTTAAAGTTCTGCAGTTTTGATTGTTTTGAGTTCATGGGTTGTTTTTGTTTGTTAGGTGGAAAATAGAGTTGAACGTTGAAACCCAATTAAGACGGTCTTAAGTTAAGACGTACTCACTTCCATTTTAAGTAATGTTAAAATGAAAGAGAGATTGTGAGAGGTTTTAACGTAAGATCGTCTTTAATGAGACTTATTGTATGGAGTATTAGCCCTTCCCATGATAGGTTCTCGGAATAGAACGGGACTAAAACAGTTAGACGCTATTCTTTTAGGCTTAATTGCAGTTTATCTCCTTTAGTTAAGTTTAAGTTCGACCCAACTCAAGGTGAACTTAAACTCTATAGTAATTCAGCTCTTGTTCATTTCAATTTAAAAGAACACATGGCCGTAGTCTTGTGTGAAACCGTTTTAACATGAAAATGACTAATGTTAAGTTGATCTCATATTCTCATTTAAGGTTTTGTCAAGTAAATTCACTCGGTCTTTTTAAACAAGTACTCGATAAGAATACCACACCTTAATGACATTATCGACTAAACTAGATGACATGTGCTCGATAACAATATAAGATTATATGTTGGTGATCAGAAGTTGGATATGAGTCGAGGGTAAGAAACTCTACTGAACTTAAAAACTACGGAGTATTTACAAACACTTTCTTATTACTCCTGAAGTTAAAATCTTGGAATATGTTTTGACGCTTACATGATCTTACGATTTACGATGAACTGATATCATTTCACTGAAAACTGGCAAAGACTTGTTTCGTCTTTGTCGCAAGTGGATTTTACGTTTAGATGTTTCTTGACATTCGGGGCTGTTTGATTTTTTCTGTTTGAGATATTAAAATAAGATTTTGCAGGGGTTTTGTTTATTGACATTTTTTTTTCTTGTGGCCACTTTGGATCAAGCTAGAGAGGATGGCGTCTCCTGACAGTAAAATGATTGACAATTTAGATCGGATTTGCCAATCAATTACTGGAGTCTATGATCCTTAACATATGTTTATGGATTGTGTGGATTATGTTTATGGATTGTGAGTTGTGACAGGAGTCTATGATCCTGACAGTAAAGGGATATGTTTATGGATTGTGTGGATTATCAGTTGTTGTCTGGTGCCATGCAACTAGATTCACCTATCCGAAAACTAACATTGACCTGATATGGGAAAAGCGCATCTGTAGGTCGTCTGTAGTATATGAGTTTCCGCTCTGAGTGTTGGCTTCAAGAGGCTAATATAGAGGAGAGCCACTGTAGTATTACTATGCACGAGGCTTATGACACATTAGTTAAGTTGAGAGCATTCCTTATACTCTCTGCTCGAGCATCCGTCTTATCTAAGACTACTACGAAGGTTTGATCCTTGCAGAACAAGGGTAAAACTCTACTCTTTAAATTAATTAATACTTTGGATTTGGAAACAATAAAATAATGATAGGTAGGTCGGTTTATTTAGTATTCCTAAACTAGGTACTCCTCTAATCTAACCTAGTAATACAGACGCAATACCAAGGTACAAGCAAGTTTTAATTAACCCCCACTTTTCAAATGGATGGGGACGATGCAAATGGATCCAGGTTTGTAAATTGAAAGATCATTTCTTGATTCTTTACGTTTCAATTTTAGTACGCTTGAATTGAATTGGGTTATCGATTCTTTTTCAAGGTTCCGTGGAAAGGTGAAGGAGCAGGCTGTTAAAGAAATCCAGCTCGGGTATGTCTGATTTGATTCTTACTGGGGTTTGTTCTTTGTATCTGTCTGGATTATTTTCTGCATCATTCTTTACGTTTCCGTTTTATTTTTAAGGTGCCAAAACCTTTCTCTGGGCAACGTGCGTCGTTCTCCAAAGAACCCTACTGCTATAAAACCTCGGAAGGATGTGCAGTTCAGGTAATGTTGAGCTGTTTGTTTGTTTGTAGTAAGTCTCATACAAATCCAGTTACAAGCAGAACATCTGGATCATTGATTAAGTTACTAGAATCGCGATTTGTTGGGGATCCGTTGTTTTAAGCCAAGCCTTTTTATCGTATCTTGTTCATATTTATGTCTGGATTGCCTTCTTTCATGCCTATATCAACTTTCCCATTGCTTACATTTTGACATTGCTTACATTTTGAAGGCCTGGTGGGAAGAAGAAGACCTCTTCTCGAAGGCGGCCTATCCCCTTAAAGCCTTTGAAAGATCTTAACTTTCGGTATGCTATCACTTTCTTGCTCCTTTTGTTTGCAACTCCTACTCCAATCATAAGTTCTGCAGACTGTGAAGATTTTATGTCAGATAGATATACATCACACGGGGAATATGCAATGTGGTCTTTAGAACGTGCTCCGGATTAACAATTTTCCTTTTTAAACAGTCCAAATTGTTATGTATATATTTTAGAAATGCTAGTATATTATTACTTCTATATTTTACTTTGTCCAAATTTTTATGTATATATTTTAGAAATGCTAGTATAATATTATAATTCACCTTAATGAAGTTTTAAATGATTCGTGGTTTTCATCTTGGCAATTGAAGGTTTGGTGATAAGCGTCCACCGGTGCAAGCAATGAAACATGAGACCCCTGTTGTGAAGCTTTCCTGGTATGCTATGTTTTCGCTCTTTCCATCTGAAACGGTCAATGTTTGATTCACTTACTCCCAAGTCGCAACAACTTGATATGCTGTGGGACTGACTGGACACTAGTTCATTTGTTTTTGTGTTTCTATTTAACTAGTTTAGCATCCGTGCATAATAGTAACTTTAATACAATACGTAAAAACGTGTCTTCGTTTTTCAGAAATTGATGAATAATGTTTCTAGGACTATAATAACATTTTGAGTGTTTGGGTAGGCTGTTTGCCATTCTGGCGTCACGCATCACAGTTGCTGAAGATAAGAGAAAACCCCCTATTATGTCAGGAGGGGGGGAGTGCTTGGTAAAGGATGGGAAAGGGAGGGTTATGCTTTAACACGTTTACATTTATCTTGGATGATTTCTCTTGAACTGGGCTACTCTTTACTTAGCACTAATGTCCATTGATCCAAACTATTTAATGTTGTATCCGTTCATATTTGCAACCGTATGGACTATATTTTATGCAACTGCTCGTAATTTACTTACCTTGAAAACTTTGGGAAGGATTAATGATTTTTCTTTTCTGTATTTGAAGGGCTGATATGGACAAGTATATGATTGATGATGAAGAGGTTGTGATTGGGTATGTAGAGGCGTTCCTGCTCTTCCTATTTTTAATTATATTTTCTCATTCATAATGTATTAGCAACTCAAAGTGGCTGTTTCCGAAATAATCAGCACTCCTTATTTACGGACCTGCTCCTAAATAAGGAGTGGTCATATGGTTGCTCTTTCACGACAATATATTGCTGTACCAATCCATAATTTGTCCTGCTCGATCAAAATTTGAAGGGTTTATTGTCTTAATTCTTGCAATTGAAGGCCTGTGGATAAGCGTGATCTGGATGAAGCAATGAAGCGTAACGAGGAGCCAGATGAATTATATTTCCGGTACGTTAGACTGTTAGAGGCCTTATTACCTTTTTCGTCTGTCTGTTTCCCCTGTTGTGCTCCTCTAAAATCTTTGATGCAAGTGTAAAATACGTGGTTGTCCACAATCCTCTAGGTATCTGAATTCGGGGGCTTGAGCAAATGCGCACATATTCGTTAACTCTTTACACCTTTCTCCCATCGTCTTTTTGCCAGGTTGAGTGAAGACATGAGAAGAGCAGCACACGAATATGCAACTGCGGCCATATCATACATGCGTGAAAAGGTTGTGTTTTTCTTCTTTTTATTTATTTCTTTCACTCGGCTAGGAAGATAATAACCCGCTATCATTCACATGCATTTACTGTCCCTTTTTTACCTTGTATATGTTTTTATTTACTCATTGACATGATGTCGTGGATTTGATAGGGTCATAACTTGGAGCTGGTCAAGCCTTGTTTACATAGCTCAAGAGAGATAATGAAGGGCTTTAGGGCACATTTCAATTTCAAGGCTAAGAGGGCAGACGACCCTAGTGCTCCCGTGGAGACATATTTTGGCCAGTTGCGGGTTCAGGCAGGTTCCGGTATGGTTGTTGAATGCTGCGTCTCTCTGGGAGCATCTGACTCTCTGCCTTGTATGTATTCTGTCTGCTTTTATTTAGTTAGATTGTCGTCTGTTATTAACTTGTCAAGTTTCACCTGATTAGCACGCTTCACTGCAGATAAACGAGACAATCGTGGGTGCCAATATTGTTACGAATCCGTTCATCACCCGGTAGGTGGCTGTAAGGGGATAATATGGGGACATCTGTGACATGGTCGCGATGGAAGAATAGGCGTGCCCAGTTGTTACGACTTACGAACATCTTTATTTATTCCGTATGTATGTACTTTAATTATGGATTTATGTATGTGGTTTGTCGGACCGCCTAGTCGAAGCACGGTGTTCGTGTATTTTAAGAACGATGGATATGATGTCTTTGGGTACCTTCACTTTAATTTGAACTTCATTTACATGATATTTGATTTCCTCAATTATCCGGGTCTTTATTATAAAGGTAACCTAACTAATTTTAAAAGGTAATTATTATCGCTGATCGGTACAAAATAACTTTTTAAAATTTGGGTTTAGAACAAATGTGTCACGAGTCGGTACTCATGACGAGTAGTGTGTCTATTAGAACGCAAGGATTGCTCCATCTACCTACTCCCTCACACTCTTCTCCCTTTACCTTTCTAACAGATTATTAGGACTTAGGAGGAGGTAACCTGTCAACGATTTATACATGAGCTATATATAAAATTCCATACACGATCTCAAACTTAAAACTGGCCAAATATAATAAGTTGGTCAAAAGTAGAACACTTAAACGCCAAATATAATAAGTTGTAGATCAGCAAAAAGCTTGTCGACTCTATTAAATGGGATATTATTTATTCCCGTTTTAATCTCAAGACGGATTTACTGCCAGAAAATATTTACCCCTTCACCTGTTCACCACCTCCCTCCTCCGACTGGTACTGTTTCTAAAATTGCAACGGCCATTTTCCTTCTAATTCAGTGAGCATATTTCTCAACTCTCAGGTTGGTCCCTCTTTCTCTCTTAATTCTCTAATTAATCTTCAGTTTTTGTAATTTCTGCTTAAATAATAATTTAATTTCATCATGTAATTAGTGGAGAATCAAATTAATGCTGCAAAATTCAATCTTTCCATCAAAATCAGTTGAAAATGTATAAATTCATCTTTTTAGAAACTAAAGTTACCATCTTTTGATTCTGCAATTTTGATTGCCTTGACTGCCCTTGAGTTCATGGGTTGTTTTTGTTTGCTGGATGGAAAATAGAGGTTGAAATAGAGGTCTTAAGGGGAACTTAAAACCGTCTTAAGCGAGACTTATTGTATTGATTATGCCTATAGTCAAGGAAACCTCTTCCATGATAGTCTTGGAATAGAACACTAAAACCGTTAGGCCGTGTTCTTTTGGACTCAATTTGAGGTCAGCTTAGCTCAGTTCCGTAAAGCTTTACTAAGCTTAAGTTCAACCAAACTAAGGGTCAACATAAACATTATAGTATTTCAGCTCAGTTTCGTTTCGGTCTAAAACAACATGGTCTTAATTGTATCATGTGACATGTGTGAAACTGTTTTAACATGCAATAGGAGCTAATACAGTATCATTTTCGGGTTTGTCGAGGAAATTCACTTTGTCTTTTTTAAATAAGATTTTATATTGGTGATCAGTCAATCAGATGTTGAACATGAGTGGAGGATAAGAAACTCTACTGAACTTAAAACTACGGTTAAAACTATGGAGTACTTACGAACACTTTCAGGTTTGATGCTTACACGCTCTTACAATTTACGATGGACTGATATCATTTGGCTGAAAACTGGCAAAGACTTGCTTCTTCTTTCCTGCAAGTGGATTTTTACGTTTAGACGGGGTTCTTAAATTTTCTTAACATAACTTCCCTGGCAGAGTTTTTAACTTAACTTTGGGCCAGCTAATGGCTGTTTGATTTTTTATGTTTTGAGATGTTAAATAAGATTGTGCAGGGGTTATGTTTATTAACACTTTTTTTCCTGGCCACTTTTGATCAACTTAGAGAGGATGGCGTCTCCTGACAGTAAAGTTATTTATGGGATTGAGAATTTGGATCGTATTTCACAATTACCGGAGCCTCTGATCGTCAACATATTATCTTGCCTTCCTTTAGAAGATGCTGCCCGAGCATCCATCTTATCTATGACCTGGCAAAACTTTTGCAGCTTATACCCCATTCTTTATTTCGATCAAAACTTATTTGCATTGCAATCCCTTGTTTCTGCTAATGAAAGCGGTGGAGAGCCTGATATTAATCAAGTAAGTACTATGTTTATGGATGATGTGGATTATCAGTTGTCTAGAGTCAGGCAACGAGATTCACATTCACCTATTCGAAAATTAGCATTGTCAGTGGCCATTAATGATTCTGTGTACTTCTTGCGTATCGATAAATGGATGGAGTTGGTGAAACAAATTGGGGTTGAAGACTTGTGTATTTCTGTGCAAACGAAGGATTTCAGGTGGGAAAATAGCATCTCTAGATCATCTGTAGCATATGAGTTTCCTGTATCAGTGTTGGCTTCAAAAGGCTTGCGTTCAGCTTATGTTCGAGGGTGCAAGTTCGATTGTGAGACATTGGTAGGTGACCCCATCAACAAGTTTTTTTCTCTGAAGCGGTTGTTCTTGTCGTTTGTTCTTATGGATGAGGATGTGTTGGAGAACCTGATAAGGTGGTGTCAAGGAATTGAAACTCTATTCCTTTATAATTGCTCTTTTGAGATTAAAATTCTCAAGCTCTCGAGATTTCCTAAGCTCAAAAAGGCTGTCATCGGTGTTCAGCTTGGCAAGTTCGATAATGTTGACATTGTAGACACTAATCTTGAATGCTTCAGATGTTATGCTGATGATACTGTACTTCATATCAGCCCTGCTGCTTGTGCCGGTATTAGAGAGCTGGCCTTTGACTGGTGCACCATTAACCAGCCAAACCTTTTTGAAGACCTTACCGCTACATTTCCTGTTCTTGAAGCAGGAGATTTGTTTTTACGAAATATAAATACATTAAAAGCAGCTAATAACGTTCTCAGGAAGTTAAAAGTTCATAGTAATGGCCCCATTTGTATGAAGAAGTTACATGTTGACTGTCCCAATTTAACGCTGCTTCATTGTCGGACTAAAGATCTGACAGAGTTGTACCTTGATTGTCCGAAACTGAGGGTGTTCAACTATCGGGGCACTACAATTCCTGATCATATTTTCTGTAGTTCAATGGCTAATCTTGAGGAGAGCCGCTGTGATATTACTATGTACGAGGCTTATGACACATTGTGGTTTGTTAAATTGAGAGCATTCCTTGTACTCATAATAGGAAATACAACCGATGTTAAACTGATCTTTTTATTGCCAATGGTGAGTACCCTCTTAACCTCTTTTCTCAACGCTCTTTTCATTTTCTTGTAATATTTACAAATAGTAGTTCAATGGAGTTCACTTGGTTTTGCTAGGCGACATTCGAACCTGAGCAAGTAGAAGCTATTGAAGTTTCCCCGCGATACAATGTTCACCTCCATCTTGGCTGGGACGTCCAAAATATAGCTGCTCTTCTGGATGGCCTGCTTTGGATCATTCGCCCAACCACCTTGACCGTCAATTGTCAAGAGTATTTTATCATAAAGGTAATTATCATTTGCTGGCTGCTATATTCACGGATTCGTCTCATTTATAATTTGCTTGCTGCTTAAACATGAAAAATAATTGTTCTTTTCCATCAACTATATGAAATTGAGAAAGAGCTGAATTTAGAGAAACGGTCTTTAGGTTTGTGGTTACGGTAAATATTTTTTCGTGTATGTGATGTTATATTACTTGGTACTTGTATAATATAAGCCGATTCTATATACAAAGGTAAAGCTTTTGTTGCTTATATATGAAAATACAATCAGTTGAAACCAGATTCGACAATTCAATTGAGTCTAACTCCGTAAATACAATTAAATCAAGTACGGAGTAATTTTTAGTCCAAGAGAATAAAGTGTTGCTTATTTGTTGTATTGTGTTTGCGGTTTGCAGTACTTGTGTGAAAATTTGTTGAAGAAACAAGAGGACAACATTTGTGATGAGCAACTAACTCTTCCGTGCTGGATGCATCAATTAGAAGATTTCCATGTCGAGTGTCCGTTGGACGTTCCTGTTGCAAAGAAGAATTTAGCTTCTTTTCCTGAGCAGTGTCGTCCCCTCTTCGAGGAAGAAATTCGAGAGGAACAAATTCGTTTCAAGTTTCATTGGTGTAGCCCATGTAGTGGTGTTATAATTGATAGGGAATGAAGTCGCGATATTCTGTCAAATTACTGTATTTTTAGAGTAAATTAGATTTTACTCCCTTTTAAA
>JAYMSF010002641.1:0-10052 GCA_036897335.1 Silene vulgaris
AGAAAAAAAGATGATAAAGCTGTTCTGAAATAGTATAGCTTAAAACGCAAATACAACTAATCAAGGAGATTCTTTTACTCAATATTTGTCTGAGAAAAAAAGATGATAAAGCTGTATCAGTCTGAGAAGAAGCTTAAAAGCTGAATGATGTCCCTAAAAAGATGATAAAGCTGTTCTGAAATAGTATAGCTTAAAACGCAAATACAACTAATCAAGGAGATTCTTTTACGCAAATACAACGCATCAGTATTTCTAGCGCAATGCTAGGATTCCCATAGCTATCAGTTGCAGTTCCAATCTAGATATACACATCCGTTTGACCGTTTCTACTCATCATGGTGCGTATGCATCTTCAAAAGAAAATTCTAAGGTGCTATGTAAGTCAACTATGAAATTCGCCGAGTATATTTACAAACCACCATTTGGTTCAGTAACTACTATGACACCAAATGAGCACCTATCATACTAAAACCACTTATCATTATTTCCAACAGCTCTCAACAGTCAACACACACACACACATGAGATCCTCCACTTTCTCATTCAACTATGCCCACTAATTTCTCTCACTCTCCCTCTTCTTACAATTTCTACAGTCAACATACATCTCATATGGCACAAATATCCACAGAAGATCACTCACAAAACGATTACAGTCAATAATAGCACAGAAGCAAAGGCGCAGCCAAATAGAAAAATCTCCTATCATACCAAAACAACTTATCACCCAAATAGTGACATTACAGCTTTTTCAGATTTCCTAGTGGCTCAATCCAGCAGTCAAGACCACATTGTTATCTCCAAATCATGCGGTGCATCTCAAAGCACAGAGGGGAAAAAACACAGGTCTGACATCTCTTACCAAATGAAAAAGAGGGGGGGAAAAACAATGGGGTAATGGAAATCACTAATCATTGCAAACCCCATTAACTCCCACTTCACAGTGCCCTCTTTAGTACCTTAGTCAACCAAAGCAGTCCAACTATTTACTAGTTAACAGTACAGCTACTTTGAAAGCGAACCTCAGATCCCTGAAGATTAATTTTGGTACTGGTTTCCGTAACTAGAACTCATAGGCAATCAATCTAATAGTAAAAAAGCTAGAATGCAAGAACACCGGATTGTTTAAGGTATTATGCACTCTCCCACAAGAATCCAACTCCCCCACAGGAAACACACGTAAAAATATAAACAGAAAAGCTCACTGAGAAATATAAGTTCTCATGAGTGAAGAGGGCACTAAAGAGGGGGAAAAACTATTAAGATGTTTTTGATTCTTTTGTCCTATTATTTTGTTTATTTATCGAACGATTTTCTTTTTCATTTTAATCTCTTTTACCAATTTTTGTAGTTTTGATTTTTCAGTTTCTTTTAGAAAAATCTTTCTACTTATTGCTCTCATTTTTTTTCCAACTCTTAAAAAAATATTTTCACGTATTTCTAATTTACGGAATTTTATTTATAAATTATTTTTCGTGGTTTCTGTTCCTTTATCTTCTTTTTTCATTGCATAAGTCTCATTGACAAAATGACTATTCATGTTAGCCAACCTCAAAACAGTTTGTTCTGATGTATTGTTGTGGTTCTTGATTCTTAGTGGTTCTTGATTGTAATGTGGAGCTGTAACTTTTTAAGTTTCATTTAAAAATTAAAATCTAATAAGCTTGGTCAAGTGATATTTAAAGTGTTTCCTAACAAATCTTAAGCAATTTTAACCAAGTCTTCCCCTTTTATTGGTGAAGGAACATAATAAGCTTCCTCCCACCCATTCCATATACTGATATACCTCAACAATTTCTAGAGTCCGTCTAGATTCAAATTGATGCAGATTCATCGTTTGCATCAATGCATCATAAAGAGCTCAACTCACTAGTGAGCGAGTCCTAAATATTCTAAGATTACTTAAAATCAGAGGGGTTTACTACTTAAGAGGTTAGATCTTTAGGTTGAAATACAGAATCTATACCAAAGTAAAAAGGAAAAAATGTGCCCGAATTCAGATTAACTAGAAATCTTGAGAAAGATAACAAATAATGTTTAAGAAGATGTTAGACATAGAAAATAAGGAGTTTGGCCATAAATTGGTGGCTTGAACATGATCTTACCACACACTAAAGACGACTCCAGGAAACCTTTCGCTTTTCAGCCTTTTCCTTCCCAGCTTCCCCGAAAAAGACAGGTTCATTGGAAAACATCTATGGTTGGACAAAAGTCAGCCAGAAACAATAATTAACTTAAGAACTGGCCTCATAAAATCAGAGTATCATCATTAAACAAGACAAAGTGAAGGATAAAAAATTGAATTACCCACCAAAATAAAGAGAGCAGCCCTCATATCTCATCAAATTGGGAAAAAAATGACATCTGAATAAAACATCAGCTAAATCCTAAGTCAAGCTAATCTATTGTAGTCTGTAAGAATAATTGTAAAATTCTTTGTCCATCTGAGTTATAAATGTGCAAGGAGCAACTAGGCAATGAGGCCTGAAGCAACACTGTACCACGCACACGCCTCATAGATGCAAAATACCTTTATTTGCAAACTGACACTTTAATCTCAATATAAATTATGCAAAAAAGAGAACCTCTTTTGATAGTTAAGGAGTTAAATATTCAGATGCACATTGTGTACATCAACAATTGTGTATTTGCACCTCGGGCAATTTCCTCGCACAAAGGCGTGCTTTTCAAAACTTAAGTTCTCTATTTATAAGACCTAAAGTGTGCTGGATTAAAACTAAAGTTCTCTATTTATTAGACATTAAGTTCACTTGATGTTTGTATTATATCCATGGTTGTTCTAGACTCTGAGTTCCTTTAACATAAGGGAAAGGTTGTGCGCAGCCAATACCTGCCTCGCCATAAATAAGAGACTTTGAGGCAATAGAGTTGTGTTGTGTTGTATTCATGATACGCACCCCATTCATTTCATTTTCATACATTTGTCCAATAGTATATGTGAGATGTAATTTAATTAAACGTATGGAAACGAAATGAATAGAGGGAGTACTTAAAATAGGAATCAAGTAAAGTTCACTAAGGACATATGCACAAGAAAAAAGATACTTGTTATCTTGTCTTGGCAGAAGAGATTCCTATCATTTACCAAGTTGGGATCTCTGAACTTGTTTTTATCTCTGGCAATGCATTCCATCATGAACACGACCATTTAATGCGAGGTTTACGCGAAATGAAAACCAGCAGCAATGGAATTAAGAGAAATAATTCTAAAACCTATCACCACAAAAAGTGTCCCAAAACATAATTTTTTGTGATGTAGAACACATGATCTTCTCTTTTCTGGTTAAAGAAACAAATCCCTTTTCATCGAAAATAGAAAAGGCAACCTCTGCCTTCTTACAAATCTACTTGCCCCGAAAAGCAAACCCATTTATTTTCATATGGGGAAAACCCTGATCTAAGTAAAGTCTCCTACACCTGTAACTATAAAAATAGACAATTTTTTACACATTGAGCAAAGAGCTTGTTCAAGTCCTCAACTTACTACTACACATGAATTCTTCAAGTATAGCGTGAAGAAAAGAATACAATAGTTACATTAACACGGTTTTTCATTATAAAAATGACATTAACACATAACACTACGCAGTTTCATAAACAAATATCTCCAAGCTGGTGCTCTTGTCATTTACTCGTCAAGTCGTCAGTCACAAGGTAGTCTCTAATCCTAAAGATGTAAGGCTTAAAAGTTAACACTAGCTACATTTTCGGGGGAAAAAACTACATCTCAGATTTTGTGCACTCAGGTAAAACACAATTTTTCATTTTAAACAAATCTTCACAGATACATTATGGCAGTTTCATTAAAAAATATCTCCAAGCTGGTCTTTTTGTCATTAACTGAGCTAGTTACAAGTAGTCTCAAGTCCTAAAGGTGTGTAACAAACGCTCATCACAATCCCTCACTCCACAAGAATTCTAACGTCTGAAAGAATCAGAAATTTTGCTGCATGGCTTCTTATCTCTTATACATCCCTTTGGAAACACTCTCTACACAACCACGTAGTAGTAGAGCCTTAAAATAGCAATTTGAATGTTTTTTTTTTCTCGTCTATCCTTGAGAAATGGCAAAAAGAACAAAAGCTTGAACAAAGAAATGATCTGAGCTCACGAGATGGGAGAAACTGAAAACATGTCGGCCATCCACCCCACCCCCACCCTGAAAACAAAAGAGGGGAAAAGTAGGAAGAAAAGGGTTGCCTCGAAAAAAGAAATCTGTGTCATACAAGGGTAGCAATACAATACATGCTACCACAAATGGAAGAATGATTCTTTAGTGAGCTTGCTTAACTGATACAAGATACCACTTCAAACAAATGACCATAAATATTTCAACGAAACATAATTAAACTACATGGAACTTAAGCAAAGTCATAAACAAAAAGTAACTTAACTGTCACCGAAACTTCAGTTCCACAATACCATCCTCACTAATATGGCAGCAACCTGAAATGACAAAACTGGCATAAACCAACCAGTAAGAGGGAGACACGCATGGAAAGCTATATCACCTACTGCACTAAATGCAAAATACTGAGGGAACAGATCCTGTCACTCAGCTAGAATGACTGAATTCAACGGCAGTCAAACCACAGAGCTTCTAACGCTTATTTCCACGGCCTTGAAAACCCATATTCTTAGGCCTGCCTCCGTCTCTTCCTTCCCCAGCAGAAGCTTGAACTTTTGATACCCTAACCAAAAAAAAAAATTAAAAAAAATTAAGCAATGGGGACTCCCAATTTCATCCCTCAACTATCTGAACCCCCAAAAGACACACAGGAAAAGGGAAGAGAGTATATTATACAACACAGCATAAATTTCTTCCACTTTAATTATCATAGAAACCTTACTTCTGCTTCTTTCTATTCTGCTGTTTGATGCTTAAGACCATATCTCTGGCCTTTAGCTGATGCTCCCTTGACTGTGAATGCAAGTCCAAACCTTCCACAGTCCCACACTCAACTTTGCAAATAAGACACATGATGCTTCCAGGCTTTCGCTTTCGTGGATTATCAAAGGTCTCAGCATCTCTCTGAACAATTCACCAGACAAATCGGAGATAGGGTAAACAGGCAGACGATGTACAATACAAGTTTTAAGAAACAGAACATAGATATTCGCAACAGCAATCTAGTACTCAGATGAGGTTACTACGAAAAAAAACAAGGATAGACTCATAGACCTAGATTAATGAGACTTACTGGATGAAATCCACCATCATGCCCAGAATGTGGGAAACCAAAGCCGCCCCTGAAACTATGCTCTCCTGCCCGAGGAAGGCCTGTCTTTTCACCTCCAAAAGAATCACCAAATGGGTTATGTGGCGGAAAGTTACCTGACAACGATGGATCCATTAGTGAGAGTTCTCCGGGGTGACCAAATTCTGGCAAACCCCGAAAACCCAGGTGTCCGCCTCTTCGCAAATGGCTAGGCATCAAATCTTGGTTTTGACCCAAATGTTCACCCACACGAAAATTGCCACGTACGTCAAGGTCACCCCTGGGAGGAACAGGGAATCGGCTCTCATGATGTGACTTTCCAAAAGGCTCTGCAGGGAAATTGAAGGGTTTTGAACCTTCAAAAAATCTGGAGTCATTTCCAAATGTGCGAGAAGGAAAACCAGGATAGTCCCTCCCTGGACTTCTAGGAGGCAATCCATCCATGTGGTGACGAGCAAAACCAGGACCAGGAGGTGGTCCAGATAGATCAGTCCGACGGAAATCTGCTCTCCTCATGTCATCGTCAGGGAAAGCATGTGTCCTTTCACCATCTTTAGGGTGAAAAGGAGGCAATAATCTTGATGGCCCAGGGCCAACACCTTCCAACTTAAATGCATGATCACGATCAAATCCATGAGGCTCCTTGTCAAAAGGTCTCAACATTCCATCTTCACCAAACATACGAGAACCATGATCAAGTGGACCAGAAGGAAATCGTGCCCCGTAATTTGAAGGCCCAGCTTCCAACTGAGGGGGTCTTGGGAGCTTCCTAAAATCGTCTTCAAACTCCCTGTGAGGAAAGCGTTTCAAATGTTCCTCAACAAATGGCATGCCCCTCTCATCCCGCATCCCAGGAGCAAGCATAGATTCGTGTGCTGAAGGACCACCAAACTCCATAATCCCTGGCCGGATACCATGAGGACCAGGCCCAAAAGTAGATCGTTCTATTGGTCCATGAGGATGTGAATCAGGTTGTCTGCTATCAAAGTGACCAGGCCTTTGAGCTGCAAACTTCTCAATCTCATATCTAGATGCACCAGGTCTATGTCCCATAAACGGAGAGCCAATAAGAGGATCACCGGGAGGTCTCTGAGGTTGACCAGATTGATGAGAAGGAAGATTACCTTGATGATGATTTCCTGGACCTTGTGGTCTTAACTGGCTAGAATGATGACCATGCAGCGCAGACTGCTGAGAATTAACCGAATGAGTCATTGAATGTGATTTTGAAGCAACACCAGGTTTATGTTGGGCAGAGGATCCATAAGACATTGGCTGCTGCTTGGCTTGTGACTTGGGCAATGCCGAAGGTGGATCGGAACCTTCTGCAACATTGTTGGCGGTATGCTTATCTTCCCCATCCCTTGGGTCCTCCGAACCACTTTTGCCTGCATCACCGGAAGGAGGCTCTGGAAAAGTCTCTCCCTGGTTTCCGTTTGTCCTCGGTTTGGCTTCTTGAACATGAGTGTCCACTATATTTCCATCCGCACTGACAGCCAGACCATTATTAGCTTTCGACTTCATGTCATCTCCCCTTTGTCCAGCACTCGATGCCATAGTCATATCTCTGGCCTCTTTACTAGGATCGTTTTGACCATGTGCACCTTTTTCCAAGTTCGGATCATGAGGCTTCTCACCACCTGACACTCGTTGAGATTGAGTAGCCTGCTGTTCAGCACTTTGCAACTGACTGTTGGTCTTCATGGGGTGATTCTGACTTAATTGAGGCGGCCTTACCTGAGGGGCACCACCGGGAAATCCAGCAGCCTGGGCATTTGGATGGGCTGCTGTTTGCACGCCCATTGGCCTAACTGCATAATTGTGCGCAACATTTGGCTGAGCACTTGGTGGTTGTCCGTAACTTTGCTGAGACTGAGGAGGCATCTGAGAAGGCTGATGTTGCATATATGGACCTTGGCCAGGGTAAGATTGTTGTTGGGCATATTGCTGTGGGACACCTTGTTGAGCAGCCTGAACACTAGGACGCTGCTGAAATGGATATCCAGGCTGCTGGGTATGAGGAAAAACAGGCAGCTGTTGTGCAGAAGGCCCACTAGGAGGCTGACCTTGACCTTGACCTTGACCCTGACCTTGACCTTGACCCTGACCTTGAGCAGCCAACATTGCAGGCTGTTGCTGATTTGGCACATTAGAATAAGATTGAGGGCGCATCTGATTAGATTGCAAAGGGAATTGCCCCGGCATTTGAGTCGGGTACTGAGCACCAGCAGTGTGCATTGGATGTCCAGTTCCAGCTTGTGCTTGAGGAAAAGACTGGTACCCAGTGACAGCATTTGAAGTCTGAAGCTGGGCACTTGGAGGGGGAGGGTGTTGAGGAGGGTGGGTGTGGGCCTGCAGATTTGATTGTGGTTGCCCTTGAGGTTGCGAATAGGGATATTGCTGCTGGGTTTGAGGTTGTGGATAGGGTTGTGCATGAGGATATTGCATTGGCGGATGAGTTTGTGGATACTGTTGTTGAGGAACAGGTTGAGGCTGAGTATAAGCCTGGGGTTGAGGTTGAGCCTGAGGCTGAGCATAAGGCTGAGGCTGATTATACGGATTAGCATGAGGCGGAGGAGCTTGTGCGGGCATTTGTAGTTGTGCTTGACCCTGTACGGGAATTTGAGGTTGTGCTTGACCCCCAAATGGGACTTGGACTTGTGGATTGACAGCTGGTTGAGCGTGAGGTTGTAATGGAGGTTGTGCACCCTGAGACAGAACTTGAGGCTGGACCTGGACCTGTTGCTGAGCTTGAACTACCGGCTGTGTCTGGGGCTGACCATAGCCCTGAGGCTGAGGTTGACCATAAACCTGCGGATTTTGTTGAGCCCCTTGAGGGTATTGGTAATAATATTGATAGTTCTGCTGATATGGATCATATCCCGGGTACTGCTGGTAGTACTGCTGGTATTGCTGCTGGTATTGTTGTTGTTGTTGCTGATACAACTGTTCAGGAGTAGGTGTAGCGGCCGGAACAGCTTGTGATTGTGTAGCTGGATTAGCTGTTTGACTGGCATCTTGACTAGAAACAACTGAACTCATAGCTTGAGATACCTGTGCTTGGGAAGTAGGACCACCTGTCTGGGTCTGGTCTGGGGCAGCCGCAGACCCCGCTGAGCTATCCTGGACCCCACCTGGTTGCTGCACCTGGGTTTGTGCTCCCTAATCCAGGCCAATAGGACATTTTGAGAATTCAAAATAATAGTTTCAACCAGATAAGCACACCTGAATATCCATTTGAAGTAAGGAATAAAGATGGAAGGGTGGAAGAACTCACAGAGCAGTTTTGCGCATGTTCTTGCACCTGACGGTGCTTAAGCTGAATTCCACATCTATTGCATAGGACTGCAGACTCGCCAAATGAGCATGTTGAACAATGTGCTGTGGAGTCAGATAAAGGACCCTGCCATGTGCATCCTGTCCTTAAATAGAGGCAATGAACCTGGATTTTTCCAATTGTTTCGGCCAGTGTCTTGTTGGACTCCAGAAGTGGCTGTGACAAGAGGAGAAACGAATTCATGACAAGATCAAGTTACAATATCAAGCTATCAACTTCTGATCGTAAACAAAAGAATAAGCTTTCTATTGCATAAGGGGGCTAAAAACCTTAGAATCCGCTTCCGTCACTCTGTATCCATCATACGGACAAGCATGTGTTGTGCTAACTACATATGTCAGGCAAGGTTTGCAGTAAAGATGAGTGCATGGTGCCTGCATAGCCTCGTTCGGGTAGACAAGAGTGCGACAAACAGCACAAAAGTACTCTCCAGCTAGAGATTGAATGTTTACAATACACTCATTTTCAAACCCCATGTTGAGCTGATAAAAATCTGCTCCAATGCCTCCTGTGCCATAAAACAAAAGGAATCAGCATAAACGACTGATGATATGCTAAAAAAAAAAATATATGAAGTAAAAATAATCCGGCCTAAACTAAATATATTAGCATCGCCATAAACCATAATTATGACTACCATTTAATCATAACCTTGATGATGATAGTGAGTCAGTTTCCATTTATTCAATCTCTGTAACTAAAATTTACAATGAGCCAATTTAATGCTCAAATACACAAGAAACGCACTAGGCTAGCCGGAAAATGATCAAGTTCTGAATATTGAATGGAGAAGGGGGGTTCGAGTGTCATATCCTAAAGCTCAATTACATGTGCGAACAAAGGTTCTAGCACGTGCCAAAACTGTTATTCACCCGCCATAGGATAAAGAACAGTTAAGATCCAACTGTTATTCACCCGTCACATGCCACATACGACAAAGACGTCCCCTATAGGCCTGTAACACTATAAGATGTTCTCCAATTTCATCACACATCTATATCTCAAAACATCAACACCATTCTCAAGCTGCCCATACATGGTATCGGACCGTAACTAATCCCAAAAAACCCAAATTCACAAATCTTTAGCTACATTCAGCATCTCGGCCTCGAATTGGGCGCCTTTGCTTAATAAACTCAATCCTCACAAATAAAAGTCATAATCTTGCATACTAAAGTACATTCATTTGTCAATAAAATCTCCAGAAAACAAAGAATTAACAGACTTCCCAATCACAAAAACCCTAATTCAGACAATCTGGGTATTTCTTACATGCATAGAGATCGAAAATACATTAAAAACCCTAGTCATATAATTGCTACGTTAAAACAAATCAGTAATCCAATTAAACATTGATTTTCCCAATTGATTACAAAAAAAAAAAAAAAAAAAACAAAAATTGGGCAAAAATTAAAAAAAACCTAATTCATTGGATTTGAGTTTAATAAAATCAAAAAAACAAAAAATTAAAAAAA
>JAYMSF010002642.1:0-10051 GCA_036897335.1 Silene vulgaris
AATATATAAAAAACAACAAAAAAAAAAAAAAAAAAAAAAAAAAAAAAAAAAAATCTCTTGCAACTAAGGATTTCTAACATGTCTTGCCAACTTCAATTCCGACTTTCCAAACAAGTAAACAACCTAGTTACCTACGTGCATTAGAGACGAAGTATGTGAAGGCTAACGCGTATCTACCTCATCATTACTATCGGGACACAGGCACACAGCAGTCGTTTAGCCATGTTAATTTGACCCATAATTCCTTCTTCTTGAGTCATTGCTAACAAGATGGTAATTTGACCCATAATTCCTTCTCCTTGAGTCATTGAGTGTAATTGCCGACTGTTTACGAGTCATGTAGGGCAAAATGTGACTTTTGTGCCTAAGATATTACCCTAGCGATCGATCTATTACAGTTTGATGTGATTCAAACATCGTTCCTCGGAATGTCGACAAAACGCAAACCTATATTTCAAATTTGGCTCTCTTGAGATCTTGGACTACCATTTTGAGTTACAAGATGAAGTAGTTCGCATCAACCAATGGCCAACTTATTTTGACCACCCTAGTATCGTGTTGAGCAGTAATTCTATACCGCCATGATGACTAGCCGCTTGGCGCTTGTACATGACACCATTTGATCCATGAGTGCAAGCATTGGATGCATGCTGAGCACACACAGCGAGGCAGCCTGGCATAACTAGTACTCCATATTTGCCCTAGTCATAATCAAATGGACATTTACCGATATTGACGACGTAGCCATGGGCGTTTTGGACTAACTAAAAATTTGAAAAAATTTCTTAAAAAAAAAAAGGCATGAGTTGTATTTATATGTCCACCGTCATCCCGATGCCCTAACACCATTGTTAAAAGCAAGGCATCACAGTGAACCAAGTATAGCAACTCGCAACAATGTTTGAATTGAACTACTTCCTTTGTACTAAAAAAAGGTACACAAATGATCGGGACTAAAGTACAATTTTGAGTCTATTTAGTTTACATAAAAATCATCATCTATGGTCGATCACATCATCACAACGGAAGATGAATCAAGATAGACAAATGGCCACTCATGAGAAACACAAGTTTTAGAGAAACAAATCCAATCATTCATTAAATAATTCGAGGAGATCATACATATTACTGGCTTGTACAGCGACATCTACATCTACAAAGTGAAATCACGTATACAGTGCAGCGGAAAAAGGGCACTGCACCCTTTTATTGCACCTTCTACCCTATATCACACACAACCAGCAAGAAGGCCGGAAAATATACAATGTAGTCAACAAGTCCATACAATGAAACAACAACAACAACAACAAAGATAAATATACGCATATTATAGATGAGCCCTTTTTCTACAAGAAGGTTACCTTGATCGGCATGTTCCATCCAAGGCTGTGAGATATCAACAAATAATGTTTCAAACATCAAGATTCCACAAGTTTGTCCTGTTTGATGCACTGGGACACTTTGAAATCATGGCATTTCCATGTTGGAGAAACCTCCATTGGACTAACATTGTCTGAAGAAGCTAACTGATGAGAAGTCGACTTATCTGTTCTAGCCCTAGCTATCAATTCCTCTTTAGGGTTTGCTTGATCTTTTGAGCTTAATACGTTTAATGGCAGTTTTTTCTGCTTAATTCTACCTCTCTTCCTACCATTAACACACAAATCATCATACCCTTCAGATTTCTTCTCCAGGGGCTGACTTGATTCACCTTCATCACTATCCACCTCTACCTCATCATCCTTACTACATTTTGACACCTTATCATTAGACTCTTCAATTTCCATTCCTCCTTTTCCATGTCCATTACATTCTGGAGGCAATTTGACGTTTTCGTCTGCCACGGTAGTACCATTATAAATGCTACTCTTATCATTTGGAGAGGAGATTTTGAGCTTCTTGTGTTTGTGGCTCCTAGAGTCAGAACCGGAAGAGTGTTTCGAAATTCTAGGAGAGCTATTCATCGTCCGATGAAGTCTCATGGCGAGCTCTTCATCCGCCCCACAGCTCTCAAGAGGATTGTAATTATTGTACAGAAGTTCAACAGGCACATGTTTCTTCAACTTATTCCTCTTCTGGTGCTTACTCCGGCTACTCGTCTCTTCAGAACCCAAAGCAACCAAATCCAGGGCGGTCTTAGCAGCAGCCACGGCCTTCGCAGCAATGGCAGCTTTCTCCTCAGCCACAGCTCTAGCGGCTTCTGCTGACCTGGCAGCAGCACAAGCTGCTGACTCAGCAGCAATAGCTATTTCCTCAGGAGACATGTTTGGTCTATTCTTATAAGATTTCAATAAATCATTAAGACGCACATCGAATTCACTCATTGGACTCTGAACAATCGACGCATTCAAGCTAGGGCTGAGGCTCTGGCTTGAGCTATTCTCTTGAGAGCACTGCGACGTGCTCTCTAAACAGCTTTGTTTTTTCAGCCCTGCAAGCAAACGCTTTCGAGGTGGCAAACGAACATCAGCATCCAATTGATTCGCATCGCAAACATTGGAATCCATCATAAATTCCCCTGCTTTCAGCAATAGCTAGGGCACACAGTGTGCATCTTCAAAACGACACAACCACCACAGCACCACAGCGACGACTAAATTACGACACAAGAACTGCAAGAGGAGCACCTTCTGATTCATCAACATGAATTCAACACAAAACCCTCCATGTAATCTATATCCATCTAATACCCAACATAAAAGTGCCCTAAATTCTGCTACTAAAATTCATATAATTACTCCTACATCTGCAGGATCTAAACCTAAATTGACTAATCAACATAACAAATTAATTCCATAACAGACAAGCAAATGAGGGTCCACATCATGTACAGAGGTTTAATGTAATAATCTCACATAAATTTCAATAAATTAAATCAGATTAATTGTTAATCATCAAAGTTAACAGCTTCATTATATAAATTCAGCAAAAACAAAATAAACATAAAATTCCAACGTAATTAACAAATTCTGAAGTGGGTTTTTTTCAAATGATCAAATGAAGCAAAACCCAGGTCAGAATTGTGATCAATTGAAATGGGTAGAAGAGAAATTACCTGATCTTTGAGGATTATGAGAAGGGTATTTACTGCAATTTGAAAAATTAGGGTTTGGGAAAGAATAGAGAGAGAAATGAAATGAAAATGAAGAAGGGCAAACAAATCCAGTTGTATGAAATGTAATGAAGATGTGTTCTTTGGGACAAAGATGACAAAGGGTAGAAAATAAAATTAATTAATTGAATTTATGATTTATGTGATTGGTTGGAGTGGTTTATAATTAAACCATAATAATTAACTAACACGGGTTTGGTTATATCATTATGTGGCAGTAATGAATTAATGCCCTCATGTAGTAATATTACTTTAATTTTATAAAATTACATCTTGATAAGAATTTTCCGTTCTAGACCAATATCTAATGTTATTGCTAATTTGACATTTTCTAGTTTTCAAATTTGGATTGATCATCTTAGTGAATAGTGGTCATTAGAGACTCAAAGAGTGTAATTTTTATCATGTAATGAATGAGTCACTAAAATTGAGCAAAAGTTAGGCCACTCCTCGCATCACGTAGGTGGTTAACATAGATTGTAGGTGAGGGAGAAAGTTGACAAGGGTAGATTGAGGAGGGAGAGAGGTCGAGGACGGTCATGGTTGACGGTGGTGATGCAGTGGAGTTGCAGTTGTAGATTGTAACGGTTGTTGTGTGAATTATTTAACGGGATCAAAAATTCTGGCTGCGACTTGCCTAATTGTCTGGTGAAAAAGCGATAATATAAGTGGTGGAGAGTGAGGTTGGAGACTTGGGACTTTGGGAGTACTTGTGGAAGGTATTTAATTTGATAAAATTAGGTTTAGAGGTAGGTTACAAGTAGGTTAGAGGTTAACATAGTAGTGGTGATATAAATTTTGAATGGTCCCGTAACTTAGCCATGGAAACCCGAAAAAATATGGGTGTAGCTTGTATAAATTCGTGTATGTATTATCATAACAAGTTCCCCCTTCAAAATCAAGGGTATGAAACCATTTTATTAGTTGGACAGCTACGCAATATCTTAGGTATCGAGAACAAGCATCCAAATGCTGGTTAAAAATGAGGCGGCCAGTCCCACAGCAATCAAAGCATGGCTTCGCATGAGATAAACTCCTACGAAAATGCAGGGGATATTATGAAATGAAACAAGAAAACACGATATATATAACAATGCACAATCGCATTGCAGGAATGGTTGTCCGGTAACATATAGTACATCATTACATCAAACAATCGTTCAGTTCCAATAAATGCAACTTTAAACATGCAAAGATACACCACTTTCCAGCCAGTGGGGGACTAATACAACCTTAACATCGACGTCACTGTGTTAAGATGTAATGAGAAATTCTAAACTCTGAATAAGCCAAACCTCAAATACTGTCCAACTGAATCAAAACATCACCATTCTCGTCTAGAGTAAAACCTTGAGAAAGTTCAGTTATATAATCAACAGCTTCTGAACAATAGCCCTCCAAAGGCATTGTTCCAGAGACTCCATACCTATTTGCGGAGTTTACAAACTGCTACCTAGCACAGAAATCTCATATGAGATCCGGCTTGGCTCCTAAACACAAATCATTATAATTCATCAGAAAACAAATATACTAGTACGAGCATGCATAGGTCAGCCAGTCATGCTGTAGTCCTCGGGTGGCGGGAACTGACAATAGCTCACTGGCATTTCCATTTTTCCAATCAAGTGATCAATTCCTGCAAGAATCATCATGACAACCCATTACACAAATGAATGCAATCCAATGTCATCCCGAGGGGTTGATAAACAACACTAACATCTCAGTTTAGCGTGAGTCATAACTCATAAGCCCACTGCATTACCAATCACAATCTCTGATATTTTATCTGAGTGCCTTACACTGTATTACAGAGTTATTTCAGAAATTATATAGGCTCCTGTGCTTTTATCTGTTGCAATGCAACCAGTGCTCAAAAAATAAAGAAGACGCCAACTATAACAACCAATAAAGATTGATGCGTGAAAAAAAGGCGTAGCTAAGTCAGGGTGGGTCATTACACCAATGCTTAGTTATAATACCTCGGTTCCTGTAACAGTCTCCAAGATATGTCAGCTTATTAGGTGAATATGGCTAGGTTGTCGATACACTACAAACTCAGAAATATACCAAGATGGGAGTAGACTTGGATGTCTTGGGTGTTTCTAAGAAAAAAAAAACATTGACATCACAATCTTAGAAAATTCTACAACAGATATAGGAATTCTGTAAATATTCCGATACCTTTTTCCCCCTTTACCATCAACGAGTGTTTCTAGTGATATATGAGCATTACCATATCGTTAGCAGTGCATGTAACAGTTGCATTTAGCAACCAAAAGCCAAATAAGACTGCTGAATACAATATGAAAAGAAAAAATACAAATTTTGCTGAAAATCTCCATCGCTTGATTGTAATTGTGGTAACTTACAAGTTTAAAAGCAGGCTGTTTCCCCTCCGCCCATGTTAATATACTCCTTCCATCCCAATTTTATTGTGTGTTATTCTTACAATGTCCAAGAGACAAAAAGACTCGCTATTCAATGGTTATAGATTATGATGGAATAAAGTAAATGGCTCACTAAAATAGATGCACTTAATTAATACTCTCAAGTATCAGTCTTCGATGCAATTATCAAGGTAAGTTTCATCTAGAGTCTTAAAACAGCCTCTTTGTCTTAATAACACGTGTCAGGCTGCATACATGCCACCCCTTACCCCGCCATTTGTGAGAGATATCGGGGTATTGGAATTTGTTGCTGTTGAGGATAGCTATCTTACAACATTCCTCGTCCTTTTGTGCAATGTGAGAGAAAGTGTGTGTATATAAGGAAGGTCGTCGGTGGAGGAAATGCGATATTGTAGATATAACTATAAAACCAAGATGAAACTAATGTAAATCCATACTTGGGTTCTGCAAGATGCTTTCATAGAAGGCTAGCTGGCTGAGACTCTGCGGAGATCTGGAACTACCATCTGATGCAAAAACAGGCTCCATTTTGCTAGACAGTGGGTCAACTGAGTGCATCCCGGAACTTATCTCCTGGTTTTGGTAGCATAGATCTTCACCACTTGGAGTTAAGTTGTTCTCAGATCCGAAAGTTTCAGGCTTTGTCTTCTTGTCTTTGGGTGATTCTACATCAGTCTCAACTTCGGATTCACCATTGTTATTCTGTGCAGTGTTTAACTGCTTTCTTTTCGACCTAGCACGCCTATTTTGGAACCAGTTATAGACGTTTGTTTCAGAGATTTGACCATGTTGAGACAATTCACCAGTTATTTCTTTGATCTTTTGTTTGCTTGGAGTTCCAGTGCCTTGGTCAAAGATGCGCTCTAAGATCTGAAGTTGCACAGGTGTTGGGGTCCACCTTTGTCGAGCAGATATCTTGTGACCAACAGCCGTCACCAAAGGATCACAGTACAGATTTCCCAACCGCACTCCTGTCAAATGTGAGCAAATGACAAAAATATAAGCACACATGAGTCATGACACACCCTTGCTATGTGAACATGCAAATGGTATTCAACTATAACAGCCGAAAATACGACTGCCATCACGTATAAATCTTTGTAAAAGCAGGGTATAGAGAACTCACTCAAGTGTAAACCATCTGCGCAAAAAATATGCAGTACTGTTTTACAAACATTACAATTACGGCCAAGTAATCGAGTTTCAGTGATATTTACTTTCCGATTCTCTAAAACCCTCACATTCGTCTACATATGACAATCACATCTCTCACCTAATACTTCTCAACAATGAGGACTCAAATTGTTGTTCAAGATGTGTACCGAAACCAGCCAAATCAATCAGCCATATAATTAAATGATTAAATACTAAATATTCATAATTGCACACACACAGACACAAAAAAAATGCCCCGCAACACCACCAACAACATTTATTCCGTGTCTATACGGCTATACCACCAACACATATAGCGGGGTAAGAGGGGGTCGGATGTTTACAGCAACAAATACTACAACTTGCTTTAAAAACAAACCCAAGCTACGGAATTGTGGGAAAAACACGGCCATAAAAATTATGCAAAATTTCATAATTTAGCAACTGAACTCTGAGCCTGAAAACACAAATCATAAAATAAGACCGTCTCTTCTTAACTAGTTAAACACTCATTTATTACGGTCTAGCAAAAAAATTATTAGAAGGTCTCCGACTCTCCCTTCAGATGCTCATTTTCGTCTTTGGCCATATGTGACTCATTTATCGCCAAAGGTGACCACTTTTGACAAAAAGTTACCTGAACAACAAACTCTAATTACAACATTTCGTAATTAAATAGTCACATACGGCCGTCTGAAACCTTAAGACGGAATTATTAGGTGAAAAAGAAAGGGGTTTACACAAAACCCTAGTACCCCAAGTGAAGCAAATCCCTGAAAGCCATGTGAAAAGTAGAACAAGCACAAGTAAAACAGTAAAAAAAATAAAGAAGCCCCCAATTAATAAAGACATTAAAAGATGAAAAATGAGAGATAATAAAAGAAAGACATAATTATTAATTACCAGCAAGATCTTGTTGAGAAGTGATGGATTTATGCATTTCAACAAGTTGTTCACAAATGGTAGCATAAACTGCAATCTGTGTCCTTAATATTTCCAATTGTTCATCTGTCATTACTTTCACATACAATACTTCATTCAACCCATTACTATTAATATTATTAATATTAATATTAGTATTTTCCATGGTGATTATTCCTCCATTTTCGTGCTCCGGCGGCAGAATTGTTGGGATTATTTGTTGATGATCCTCCATTGTTTTGGGTTTGAGCAATAATTCATAAGATAACGCGTTACACAGGAGTACACACGTATGTATGAAATGAATGAATTTACAAAAGGTAAAGATTTTGACTTGACGGGTTTTTTATTTTTATTTTTATTTTTTATTTTTGGGAGTGTGTGTGGGTGTATGAGTGAGGGATTTACGGGGGAATTTAAGGATGGTCTATGTGAAGACCAAGGCATGTGCGTAACTTAGTCCCGGTATCGACGCCAGGGTGCTCTGCGCCGCTCTTTTGTCCCCTTTCCTCCACTAATACTCCCTTCATTTAACTTTTATCACCCCATTTTAATATAATACACCTCACATATATTGAATAAATGGGGTGATAATTTATGAATGGAGGGAGTATTTGTTTTTATTAGCGCCGCCATCTGTTTCGGTTAATTGTTTATAATTGCTTTATTATACGGAGTATTTGCTTCCATCACTTCAAAGATAACATGAATTTACATTTTCCCTCATAAAAAGTGGGTCTA
Organism: Silene vulgaris; assembly: GCA_036897335.1. Classification (NCBI taxonomy): domain Eukaryota; kingdom Viridiplantae; phylum Streptophyta; class Magnoliopsida; order Caryophyllales; family Caryophyllaceae; genus Silene; species Silene vulgaris. Next base: position 8,338 of record JAYMSF010002642.1, read on the forward strand.
TGTTATCTTTAAAGTGGATAAGAGGGAGTACATGATTAAAGAAAGTGTAATAGTCTCTATTTATATATGAGTTTAATTTGTTTATTTACTAGAAAAGCAAATTGTAAACTATTGAATGATATACCTTAAATATGAAAGTGTAACACTATTAATCAGGACAGAATAGAGTATTTAACACAATAATATTTGTTTTAATTGAAAAATTGTTCAAGTAGATAGATATGACAAAGAGTGGCAGAAATAGGACAAGTATATCCATCCATAATGGGATCAATAGGAGACAAAGGTAGAATGCATTGGAAAAGTTAAAAATTTAACTACGATTACTATGAACTATTGTATCATTTTAATTTAGTTAAGCTTAACTTTATTCAGTACTGTGCTGTTTAGTTTTAATCAGTTCTAAGTAGCTCATTTCTTCATAAAATTAACCCATAGTCTCTTACTTCAACTGCATTCGACTCAATTTAATTCAGCTCTACCTCATTCAATTCAGTTTTGCGTTATCTACGATTAATAAAAAATGAAAAGCTCGAGAAATTGAGTAGAGGCGGCACATTGAAACAGACAAATGAGAAAGAGATGCTATGGACTAGGAAGGAGGAGCAATAAGTACAAGCGTAGAAAATGGGGCAAAAAAGGACAAAGGAAAAGGTTACCCAACTTTTGACCGGAATTACCCGTCTTTGCTTTTTTTCCTCTTCAATTGGCGGTGGTGGCAAGTTGGAAGTTGCATGGGATCCCATTTTTAACATTTGCCTCATCTTCTACCTTTCAAATACTCTCTTAGTGCTATCTAATGGACTAATTTTATAACAATCCGATCCATCATTGTTGTAATACACCCCATCTAAAGCTGAGATATTCATCTTTAGACTTATTTTGTTATCACTTAAGTCCAAAAATACAAGACCTTGTCAGGTGTTACAATTTCAGTTGGATTTATTGTTACGTTGATTTTATCTATAAAATCGCCATACATAACAGTTTGTGATTTTATTACTCCCTCTACACATAAGTGTTCACCCCATTTCTCTAATATATGTGAGGAATATTTTAATGAAATGGGGTGAACATAAGTGTGGAGGGAGTAATATACTTGAATTTATTATCCCTCTATACAAGGGAATTGTTGGTAGGAAAACATTGATAACCCTATTGTTTGGTCTTTGTTGTGTCAATGTCCACGATCCATGCATAATAGTATGATACTCCCTCCTATTCATAATAAGTGTCCAATTGTGAATAGGAGGGAGTATGTTCGTTTTGGCCCAAACCCCCACAAATTCACCCCTTGCTTTTTCCCAAAATAACTCGGTAACGTTAACTAAATGTCTCCTAACCACCGTCGGTGGGGCGGCACAATAGTTAAGCTGCCAATAGTCAATATAAAAAAAAAATACCTTTATATTTGAAAAAACTCAGAATGTTGACACAAACCATTCATGATCGAAACTCAGAAACAAGAGCTTCCATCACTCTATACCCGCAACTTTAACACAATAGTTCATTATCCGCAATTTAATTTAAAATTTAGTTTAAATTTAATTTAATTAAACTATACAATAATAATTACCGGTCAGTTTTATATTTAATTTAATCAAACCATCAAAGCATGGTATAAGAAAGCAAATTAAAGTAAAGAACAAATATATCGTATATTGGTTAATCCACATTTTGAATTTTAAATATTTTAAATATATCATTGTTGCAT
>JAYMSF010002643.1:0-10051 GCA_036897335.1 Silene vulgaris
GTCTAAACTGACTTGCGAAAAATTATCAGTACACATGAAACTTTCCCCGACACAACTACACATTCGAGCAACATGATGGGCTACAGAGCCTACAGTATTATCATCCCGCTTAATTAACACGACACCAACTAAATACAAGTTACTAATAAATACTCCTAACTTAGCTAATATTCCTAACTTATTAGATACGAAATTATGAATGATAATATTCCTAACTTAGATATGAATCGCATCAGGTTCGGCCTTACAGTGCCTTTACACCAAAAATGATACGAGAAATACGGAGTACTACCATCCATAGGGATTGTTTTCAGCATCATACTCTATAATTTATAAAAATATTTGTGTAAGGCGGTTTTACCCAAACTTCTCGTAAAACGTGTTCTTTTAGTAACCAACTAATAGGGTTGTGCTTAAATTAAAATTACAGTATGTAGATTAATTACCTGAAAATGAGTAGCAGAATAACCTTGTGAAGAGTAACCTATTAACCTCTCAAATGATGCATTTTCGTGATTTTGCACATGTATACCTCCAATTTTCTGCATACAGTTTGAACACAACAACATGCAACTTATGTCAACTTCATTTCGCTCTTCTTCTCAAAACATGCAATTGACATTCTAAAATCTAAACTATCTACAATATGAAACACCAAGGTAAATGGCAAAATTTTGGATAGGTTTTACGAATTAGGGTAAGAGGAGAGAGAGTCTCGATCATTTAGTTATCTTTGATTAAATACTCCTCACAAAAGAAATTATATTATATAAAAATGTTAGAATCCCACCATGCAATCAAGATCCTTTCATTTGTTCTTTATGCAAGTTCACAAATAATTTAAATAAAAGGTAAATAAATGATTAAAAAGTAAATAAATGATTGAGACGGCCGAATGATCATAGAGTATAATACAAAATGTTAGCTAGAATCCCACCATGCAAGGTCCTTTGTTTTCTTCAAGATGTAAATTAAGCTAAAGAAAGCTACAATAACTATTCTACAATGTTAGTTGCGGAATCGGGATTTGAATCTAGGGGTCGAAAAATTTATGAACTGAACTAATTTTTGGTGTAAAGAGAGTCCACAAGCTAAGGGCGATTTTGATGCTGATGGTAGGTCATGAGTAGCACTGTTTCTTATGAATTTACTAACTAAGCTAGTTGACATCTGCATGAGCTGAACTAATACTGTAAATTTAACTAAAAATTACTTCGTATTAAACTTGAAGTTGATCAAGATTAAAAATACATAAAATTATTTACCTTAGAAGTGAAGACATGAGAGCTAGCAGTATCATCAAGAGCAAAATCATCATCTACCATATTATTAGCACAATAATGAGATTCATGTGCATATGATTTCATGCATTGTTTTCTTAATCTCCCACCATTATTATAACACAAACCATCATTATTATCTTCCTCCTCCTCATCAATATGATGATCAAAATGTGGAGGTCCAGAGGATGCATCAGACACCATTGATAAATCTTCTTCATCTTCATCGTCTTGTTCGCGATTCAAACAATAACCATCTCTTTTATTATCTACTAGGTCTTCAAATTTAGCCATTTTATGCAACTCTTGTTTTTCATTTTCATGAAAACGTCTTTTTCTAAAACTATTAGAAAATGTTTTTGTTGAATGTTCCAAGTATAATGTCCAACCAGACTCACAACCACTACTACACTGTGAAGAAGAAGGTATTACTACATTCATCATTTAATTTGTATAATATATTGTTTTATTATATGATATGATTCCCTCTTACTAATAATGTAAATAACTCTAGATTTGGTTTGTTTATGGACAAGTTTTTTTTCCTAGGAAATTAAATGTTTTGTTATATGGAGTATGAAGATAGTGGTGGAAATTGATGGTGTGGATTTTATGTAGTTGGTTATTTAAAAAAAAATGATAATATTAATGAAATGATATGATATAAGTTTGCTCTAACTAATATATATAGTGAGAGTGATATTTGTATTTTAGTTCAAAGCTCGTATCTATTCTATATAATGTGATTATATAAAATAAGAGTTCATTTTTAAGATTAATTAAATAAGGTATATTTAAAAGGAAAAAAAAAAACAATATCCATTGTTTAATTATACTCATGTGGACATGTGATTCTGTAAATTAAAACAAGTGTCCACTTTTTAAACTAATTAACTAAATGAGGTTTATTTAATGGAAAATGAAAGGGCGCCGCCACCCGGTGGCACACAATTTGGGCGACACGGCGACACCCTCTCACATGGGGTGAGTGGGGAATCCCATTAATTAAGAATCCACTCACTCTATGTGAGAGGGTGACACCCAAATTGTATGCCACCCGGTGGCGCCCTATCATTGTTATTTAATTATTTTCAAAAGCAACCGATATTGCGAAACACTCCTTAAAAAATAATTTAATATACTATAAATAGGTAAAATTCGGAGTATATGGCTAGATCTAGTCAAGTAACAAATTTCAATGAGCCGTGACACAACACAACGGTTAGACGGGTCATCCATCCATCAGCGATCGTTAATATAGCTTGAAACGATTACTTATGTGTTTTTTCTTTTTAAAATCGAATACTCTATAATAATCATGTACTTGTCTTTATATCTTAATTAACTTTGAATTCTCACTCGCAGTTTAATCTTGTTTATTTGATATTCAAACTTTCAATAACTAGTATAGTTTATATCTCGCCAAAATATTTAACGTTTGTATTTTGAAATAATAATTCAAGCATTTTGCAATGTCAAGATCACCGAGTTATTTTATCACGAGGGCCGACATAAGTACATAACTAGTGGCGCAACTTAGGATATATCTAACTGGTCATGGGACCGACATCCAGAACACAGACACGATGCAACACGACATGACACGATACACAAACTCCTTAAAACTGAACAGGACCCTCCTACAAAACTTGAGATGCACAAAATACACAAGTAGATACAAATGTACTAAGACTGACTACCCAATTCATCGAGTACCATCCTTCCAGGACGACTAGCTAGCTATCATAATCGAGTACCAATTACAAGTTGGAAGGACGAAGATATATAGGAAGAAGAGATCACATGGTATACAGAGAGGCATACAGGCTAAACTCTAAAGGATCTTAACAAAAACGGGTACACGTCCATTATCGTTACTTTCTCCGTATGTATGTATGTGGACACCTACGACACCTTCTATAACGTCAAATATTCATTATATGTTTACGTATACCCCGTGACTCATGACCCTAAGTTTTAATGACATTTGGCTCCATCATCTTCTACTGTTTCTCGGCAGGTTTTATCATATCTGGTGCTAATATTCTATGTTAGAACACTTTAGAAATGAGAGTGATAAGATTTAAACCCATGACCTTTCCCTCGCACATATACCCTCTGGATTTGAAGTATGGATGCATCGACAGGTTTTTCCATACCTGGTGCCAATACACTTTAGAAATGAGGGGTGGTCGGTGGATGATCGAACCTGCTGTAACCTTTTAGTCATCACTAACTCTGATATCATGTCAAGTAATCATATAGTTTGAATTCCAAGATCGATCTTATACTCTAACAGTTTATATATTCGATTCGTCCGTACGATTTTTTGAATGTTAGTCGATACTATAGTATTGGTTACCAATTCAACCAAATAATTAAAATACTTGTAGTTGTTTGTAAATTATTGGTGTAAATGATATTGCATGCCTCCATCCATGTGTTGGTATCCTTAATTTGTACTAAATGATGTCCCCATGTGAGTGAGTGACTAAGTGAGTGAGTGACTAAGCAAAGTTTTTTTGGTTATTTGTTGGCAATATTAATTTGATAATTATCCAAACACAAACAATAGTAGCCTCTAAATTTTTAGTTTTTTTTTTTTTTGCAAAACAAAACAATAAAATTATCGTTGAAATCAACAATCGGTGATACTCTCTCGGGCATACGCGTCTTAAAAACATCTATATTAACGATTTACTTTACGAGTTGTGGTCATTATTCGATTAACTAAATTTGGATTTCATTAACTTTATCCTTAATACTCCTATTCCATTTCAGTCTACATTGATTCGTAAACTTATATCATCGAGGCACATATGTATATGAGTCTAAATGTTTAACACATACTCCGTGCATACATAATCCACCATATATCACTTAAGTTGAATTGACACTACACTCGCTATATCTAAATAAAAAAAATTGAGTAATTAGAAAATAGAAATTAGAACTTAATAACATCAATTCAAAAATCACTTCCGCCACAATTTCGAACTAAATCTTGTCTTGATGTTTAAAAAAGCAATTACAAATGCATACTATTAATGCATATTGAAGATGAACACCATAAATTAAGAAATGGCCTCCAAATCAAATCTACACGTCAAAGTGGTCCAAAACAAGTGAATCATCCATGTTAGGATGATAAACTTGAGAAAATATACGATACAATGTTCATACAACTAAGTCTATCTTAAAACGGGTCAAATACTTTAAATAATACAAAAGCGAAATGTTACGGAATAACCTGAAGTTTGTCTTAACTCTTATCTATACAAGAGAGTTAGTATATGATTCGTTTTAAGTTTAAGATGAATATTTCCGTCTTAAAAGAGGTGGTGTGAGGTTCATATAAGGAGGATCCACAGGCACAAAGGCACATGGAGAGCATAGCAACTGGACCAATTACCAGAAATAGGCAAAGGCTCCTCTTAGATGAAACACGCACCCACACACACATGTAATCACGTGTGCATTTTCGGGGGATTATATTTCACCGCAGTAACACACATGTTTTCACGTGCGCTCAAATTTCTAACTATATGCTCAATTTCTGTTTCATGCATAGTTACTGCTAAACTTGCTACTTTTTCATTGTTAATGTTGTTCTTGTCTTCTCTTTAGGGTAACTTTTGCTTGCCTTTCTACTTCTTCCTATGTTTTGTTTTCTCCGTCCTTTGGTTTTGTTATAAGTTTAGTAAACTACTCCTAGTAGGGAGTATTTAATTAGGGTTTGATCACTTCATTGTCGGACATGTCATTTGTCTAGTGTTGATCGGAGACATCCCTACCGAGTACCTATAGCTCGACAACTCCTTCGTAGTAAGGAATACTGAATGAAATGTAATTGTTAGGAAACAATCTCAGCTAAAAGCTTAAACTAATGGTTTGAATCCCATAATCGGTTTGGGCCGGGCTTGAAGTGTGGATGCAATTTCAAGTCCCGCATACCTGGTGCTAAATATCCCACTTTAAAGATGTGAGGGTGGCCGGTGAGATTTGAATACATAAACTCTTAATCACACTATCTCTGATACTATGTCAAGAAAATATCTCAACCAAAAATTTAAACTAATGATGATTGAAATCCAATGATAGGTTGGACTATATATTTCTATTTGACATTTTCGTTTACAAGAATCCTGAAACCGAACCCTACTACTCACACTAACTTTTAATTCATGGTCAAAGTATTAACTCCCTAGTCATCATCATATTTTCACATTATTTGAACTATAATTCACATGATTTGCAGTTTTGCACCTTTCCAAGGCCACTTTTAGCTAAATGGAAGTTTTAGCTAAATGGAAGTTATGTCCTTTCTAATACAAAGTGCAATAATAATGTACAGTCAGTCGTGTGACTCGTGAGTAGTCTCCAACTCTTTTAGTTGCCCCACTTATCCGTGTTCGACACTCGGACATGAGTATGACACCTCAACACTTTATTTTAAGCCAAAGTATGCAAAATTTTCATAAAAATGGTCGTGTTGGATACTTCTAAACGAGTCTGAGCAACATAAATAATGTTGTTATCACTAAATTAAGTGTATAACGTATGTTAGATTACAACATTTTTATCTAAGTTTTTGAGAAGAACGTGTTATCCGATGATGTTATCTAATCCGTAACTGATAGACTAACCCTGGTCGACCATCCGAAACTGGTCCGGACAACCTTTTCCTGGGGTTCGGGCATTGACCTTGAGTTTAGAAAAACCTACATGGGCTTGGATTACACGAATAAATGCGCTGGTTCAATTAGTTGGGCCCATGGTCACCCTATAGATGTTACATGCAGAGTAGCTGACTTGGCTAGCCCAATAAAGTTATACTCCACCAGTCCCTCCGTCTCAATTATGTGTATTACTTTATATATTCCTTTTTTTTAATCTTTTTGTTTTTTTGGTTCAATCTTTTTTTTAATTTATTGGGAGGTATTTTAATCAAAGGTAAAAATGATTAATTAATTTACAAGCGATCTAAGCAACTCAGGTGAACATATAAAGCTTGTAATTACATTTCAAGACTCGAGCTAATTTTAATTTGAATAACATGCTTCATTTACTATATTAGCTGGAATTGTAAATGTCATCCAGCATTGTAAGATTACATACATATATATGTAACTGGTATCAGTGTATCACACTCAGCAAACTGCTGCAATCTCGTCTGAACTTGTACACCCGTACTCGAATCTGAGTGAAATGTAAACTCAAGCCATAAAATTTCTTGGTTGTACTGGTTTTCGATACATGTAATATTCGGGTAGGGTGACTAGAGTGACGGGAAATATCTGTTAAGGCCCCATGGAAGGGAGTAAAATTCTCGACTCCTAGTGTCACTCTCAAACGCTCTAAACTTCTTCCACCAATGCCTTCCACTGTCTCTCCTTGTCGCTGTGTGGCTGCGATGGAGTGTCAGATCCAGGAATAATGCAAGAATCCCGCCCACTGTGGCCGCTGAGGCGAAGATCACTTGCACCATGCTGTTGAACTGATACATAATTCATCAACATCAGCAACATTAAATTTTTGAAATGGAAATATCTTGCAGGACTACATGTTGCATGACTGATGGACTGTAATGAAACTGACAGAAAATTGAAGGAGACATACTGCCATGGAACGCGTGAAGATAGGAGTTCGGCCCTCAACCAAGAGAAACTCGTAGAAGTACTGAGGCACAGAAAGCCCCAGGAACAGTGAAAATCCCAGTATGAACTTTGTTCTGAAGCTGTTTAAGCTGCAGAACTGCAGAAATCCTAGCCCTGCAGATACTGTATAACAGCATAAACGACAGTGTCAAACAACGCGATCATAGAACACCAAGATTGATTAGTAAGACGTACTAGTAGATTATTGATACCTACCCACATAAGCATAGAGCACACAGTTGATTGCTGCGAAGATGGGGATCGGGATTGATGCTAGAAGCGCGCCAAATTTTCCTGATCCAAAGAAGTGAAACCGTTACTAGAGTCGCACCAGTAAGCGAAGAAATTAAACACTATTTTAAGTATTGGTTCATGATTCTAACATTAAAAAAACGAAGAATATGGCGCTGTGAAATTATTGTAGATACTCACCGAGAACTGAAAAGAACAGCATGAAAATTGCAGCAATTTGAGCAACTCTACGGCTTCCGACTTGGTTAAGTCCCAATAGCCCTGCATTCTCACTATGAAGCAATCCCACAGTGAATCACTAGTCGGATAACAAGAATCATGTGTTGAAATATTTGCTAAATGTGAAAGAAGGAACTGTAGAAAATTACACTGAGGCAGTCGCACCACAGACCGAACCAAACGCTCCATTCAAGAAATTTCCGATGCCCTACAATCAAAATTAAGATGAAGATGTCGATTAGAAAATTTTCAAGTGATATGGTAACCTCAGGGAATCGTATAGGTAAAAAATGATGCAAATATTGACAGACTTACTATCCAGGTAACCCCACGGCTCACAACAGAAGGCGGTACTGGTGTGGCACTGCTATATCTTGCAGCTGTTATAAATGCGCCTGTGGACTATACAATGAAGAAACAGATGTAACTCAGTTGCAAGTGTCAGACACGACTATTTTCGTGTCAAGTGGTCAACACTCAACAGTCAGCCAAAGTGAAGTGCTGAGATAACATGAGAATTAAATCAATGTGGTATGGAACAGACCTCAACAAGGGAAACAAATGTGGCAGCCATCATCGCAAAGCCATTTGCTACATTCAATGTAGGACGTCCCCATTGAAATGGATAAGGAAACCGTATCCTGTATAAGATGGTCGGTCACAGGCATGAGCATTCATGAAGGATTACACTTGGCCAATGTCTACTAAATGACAGTTAAATATGCATCTATAATTAACTCATCTTATTTATGTGTGTGTAATTTGACAACTAGATGCATGGACTCACCAGGAGGCAGCACCTATGAGACCAGTGCGATCAGTGCGACAGTAAAATTGAGTTTTTGGGGAGCTATTCTTAAAAGCTCCAGCTGCTGATAGGATTGCAGCAAATGCCCAGAGAAGCCCTATTGTAGCCAACACTCCGTATCTACGACCAAGGACTTGTAGTGGCTTTAGCAAGCTACCAAAATACTGCAACAATGCAAATTAGATAAACTGCCTGTCAATTTGTATCCACAATTCTCCGAGAGGAACAGATGTCAGATATGGTTTCTAATTCAACTTAAAAGAAGTCAGATATGGTTTCTTTACAGCAGGGAAAGGCAAAAAAATATTTGAGGGAATATGCCACGCTCTTACCTGTGTTAAAAACACTATGACGACTAGAGCTGGCAGTCCGACTGCAGTACATTTAGCGAGCTGCATATGACCCGATAAAGAAAATAAGAACTCAGCTTTCTGAAACACAGTTTTTCTGCTTTATTTGAAGGGATATACGCATACCTGAGGGAAACCAAATTGTAATAGGCCGAGTCCAGTAAGAGTGACCAGGGGAATAGCAGCGAGAGGGCTTAAGTGCCTACAACGAGAAACGTTCAGGAGCGATTCTATGTTTAATGATTTAGAAAGTTATTCTTGTTCAACTGAAATAAGTCAGATACTAATACCAATCTGATTCCTCTGCTTACCTTACAACAATCCTCCATAATCCCAAAACCCCAACAATGACCGGAAATATAGACGCAAACATTATTGCCCCTTGGATCGCTTTCATTGTTTCCCTGAACCTCTGTAATGCAACCAACATTCCAAGACAGTTAAAAAAAATTCAGTTACATAACGCGAACTTGTTCCTTCCCAATGCCTTATAGGCTGACATTTATGGTAAGGTAAGAATGTAAGATATAAAATGTAAGCGACTTTATTACTATGTTTAAGATCGCGAACCTGATAAGGGTCGATGATGTAGCCGAAGTGGTTAGTATAAATGATGGAAATGGCTGGAATGATAAAGGCATATGAACCTCCGACCACTATTGATGTCCTACACCCAAACAGCGTCTGACATAACGTATTCAAACCCGAAACAAAGAGCAAACTCTGTATCACTTTAGCTTTTTCAACCTGTCAAATTCACATCAAAACAGCTTAGATTAGAACATCATATTAATATGAGACCGTCTCTTAGGAAACTAAGTAAAGTTAGAATTCTCACCGGTCCACCTCCCATCAGAGGAACAAGTATGGTTGGAATCATAACTGTAGTCCCAAGCATTACTATAAAATGCTGAAATCCAAGAATGATTGATTCATCTGCAATAATTTTCCAAAGCTTAGATTAGATCAACTCGAAAACTTACTCATTTTGGCTTTTAACCTTTATGAGATTAACAACAATTAAATGTTTGTTCATTAAGTTTGCATGTGAGACGGTCTCACATATGAAACCAACCAAATTTTTACGTGTTCACGAAGATATCCAAAATTTCATTTTTAGTCGACGTGTGATATCCAAATTTTTACGTGTTCACGAAGATATCAAAACTTGGTTGTTTGATATCTTCGTGAACACCAGGGAGTACAACATTAAAAGAGAAAGCAAAATAAGAACGTACGCCAAGGAGGGTTGCTAGTAAGGCAAAAATCGACACCAGGGAGTTGCTCCTTAATCGGAAATGGACCAAAATCATCACCTCCTTTAATCGCGGCCATGCTTAACTCGTCTTCCTACCTTTACTCCCTCTTTAAAATTTTGAACTCGATCCGACTTGATAAAAACAAGTACATACAAAAGAGCAACTACACAATAACACACACTTGAATTAGTAGCCTACTTAATGAAAAACATTGATGAGGTTCTGA
>JAYMSF010002644.1:0-10048 GCA_036897335.1 Silene vulgaris
AGGCTACTCTTTTGTGCTTATATGCATTGAATATAGGTCTATTATGATTTTGTGTATCGGTTTCTGTATAGTGTAGAGTGTAGACATGTATTTCAGTAAATCAAGTTGTTGCCAAAAATTAAGGCTTATGCTCTGAGAGATGGATTTGAGGTTTCAAATATTGATTTTGGCTCATTTAGGATAGACGGGGAACGGAAGGGGTTGAAGCATAGCCGCATAGGGAGGGACAAGGAGGGAGAATGTAGCTATTTTGTTTTCCTTCCACATCTCTTCTAGTTGGAGAATTCTAATTGGGACCTTGGATGGAGGTAAATCAGTTTCCTCATTTACTTCGCCTTTTCCCCTCAACCAACTTACGATCACAAGGGACACTGTCCTCGTCCTGTTCCCTCCCCTCCCTTCCCTTTTTTTTGTTTTTGTTTTTCCTAAATCCCTCTATCCAAACAAGAGATTATGTTTTCCCTACTTGCGCGTTGGTGTACTTTGTAGGCTTTACATGTTGTATTCCTAAGACACTCTTGGTTGCGCTTTTTTCCTGGACTACTACGTTATAGAAATATTTTGCTTCATATATAATTTTATTTTATTGTTGATAAATGATACCTTTTGTATTTACCCCTTTTTGTTCCGGCTTTGTATTCTCCCAGAAGCACAGAAGCAGCTCAAAGTTCTCTATTCGAAATTGGGTTGGGGGATCTTCAAAACAGCAAGCAAGTGGGAAAGGTGGGAATCTAAATAATAAGAACCAATCCCATGTTTCCAAACCAGGGAAAGATGGTGTTCATAGGAGCCTAGAAGGTCATCTTACTTCTAAGGAGGATGGGAAAGATGAGTGTTGCCATGATAAGCGTGTTGTTGATGACGTAAGCGGATTTGTGAAGCCAGCTGCTTTAAATGCCATAGCTACTACTGAAGATACCGCCGTGGTAACAGAAGATTTAGTTGCGAAAAATCCTGGTATCGTGCACAAAATCAAGTGGGGTGATTTAGAGGATGATGTGCTTCCCCCAGAGAACTGCAGCTCGGCTGTTTCTGAAATTAGGTTTGGCAAAATTGGAGATGATGATTTGGCGAAGTGTGAGACCTCCAGGAATATGTCAGACTTTGTTGCATGTAATTCATCAAATGATTGCTCTTTAGTTAGCAAAGAAATCGTTGAGGTTTGCGATGCAGCTAGTGATGCTTGCCCTAATATGGTAAGTCCTATCGAGGATTCTCTCGAGGACAACTGTAAAGAAGTGAGTGAAGTAGGGATACCGTCAAGTACTGGTAATGTAGTTAACAATATAACTAACCATTTGGACAGCAAGGAATTAGCAGATGATGATGTTGACCCGCTTAATAAAGATCTTTGCTCTTTTGAAAAATCAGCTCACGCGAAATGTTCATCTACTGTAACCGTTGATGATGCGGAAGTGATAATCACCGAAGATCTCGAGGTTGCGCCTTCTGATCAGTGTCTTCCAGAAGCTTGTAGAACCTCTAACTGTGAAGTTGGAGACAATAAAAGTTTACTTGCTGTAACATCTAAAGATAGTTTATCTAGTGCACCATTGATGAATACCGTTGGAGAACGAGAAGGAGAAAGCAAAGAAAGGTTTAGAGAGCGGCTTTGGTCTTTCCTGTTTGAGAATCTGAACAGGGCTGTCGATGAGCTGTACCTTCTGTGTGAATTAGAATGTGATTTCGAGCAGGTTAAAGAGGCAATTCTTGTTCTTCAAGAAGCTGAGTCTGATTTCCGAGAGCTAAATGTCAGGGTAGAGGATTTTGATAAAATGAAAAAAACCTCATTTCAATCAACGGGTGGTGCATGTATGAGTATGAAGGGCGACCATAGAAGACCTCATGCACTCTCTTGGGAGGTGAGTTTTTTTTTTTAACTCTATGACCAATCTTTACCTTGCTTCTTCATCATCTATAAAGGGCTAATAATGACCCACCACTCCCCGAGAGTAATGCATTACCCTCATATGGAAGTAAAAGTGGCCACACTAATTCTTCATCCTCCTTTACCACCCCTTTATCTTTCCTTCACAATCATCATTTCCCCCTCATTTTTGCCTCTGTTTTACCTTTGTTATCCGTTTAACAATCCCCACAATCCAAGAGAGCCCTTAACATGATACTTCGCAGAAGTCTCCTCGTTGTGATTATTATGTTCTTTGTTGCTCGGTACAGGTACGTAGAATGACTACTTCGCCCCATAGAGCAGAAATATTGTCCTCATCGCTAGAGGCTTTTAAGAAAGTTCAGGAAGAGAGGGCCAAAGAGCGCGCAGCTGGTGAAGCGAATGTGACATGTTCTCAGATCCTTGCTTGTCCGTCTGTAACTATGGATTCACACAATAGGTCAATAATCTCTGAAACATCTGAACCCAGATCGAAGTTAAGAAGGAAGAGTGTCGCGGGTGATGCTGCTTCTGTGAATACAAGCCGGGAAAGGAGAGTTTCAGATTGCGGAAGATCCAGCAAAATGTCAGTACAAAGTGGCCGTCTTTCTTCATCAACTTTTGATCAGAATGCTTCCATAAATATGAGCCAGGATCGAAGAGGTACAGATTCCAGAAGGTCTAGCAAATCATCGATACAAAATGGCCGTCTTTCTCCGCCAAGTTCTTCTGATCCAAACACAAATAAGCTTCCTCCGGGAATTTATTCTACTGCTCCTCTAGGTGGCAGAGTTAGGCAAGAACAACTAGGATCTTCAACTGAAATGGAGAAACACAATGGGGCCAGTGAGAAGGAGAGGGATAGGAGGAAGTCACAATCCTGGAGACCATCAGATGCATGGAAGGAGAAACGAAATTGGGAGGAAATACTTGCATCTCCATGTCGTCTTTCTTCTCGCCTGTCATATTCTCCTTGCATGAGCAGGAAAAGTGCTGAACGTGCGAGAATTTTGCATGATAAACTAATGTCCCCTGAGAAGAAGAAAAAGACTGCCTTAGATTTGAAGAAAGAGGCCGCAGAGAAGCATGCACGTGCGATGAGAATCAGAAATGAGTTGGAGAGCGAGAGAATCCAGAAGCTTCAACGTACATCCGAGAAACTGAACCGTGTGAGTGAGCGACAAGCTGTTCGCAGTATGAAGTTGAAAGAGGGCATGTACGCTCGTCATCAGCAAAGTGAATCTAGGCATGAAGCTTATTTAGCCAAGGTTGTGAAAAGAGCTGGTGATGAAACTAACAAAGTCAATGAGGTTCGCTTTATAACGTCATTGAACGAGGAGAACAAGAAGTTTCTTTTGCGCCAGAAACTTCACGATTCTGAGTTGAGAAGGGCTGAAAAGATCCAAGTGTTGAAAACTAAGCAGAAAGAAGACGTGGCTAGAGAAGAAGCTGTTATGGAACGAAGGAAGCTCATTGAGGCCGAGAAGTTGCAACGACTGGCGGAAATACAGAGGAGAAAAGAAGAGGCCCAACTGAGAAGAGAAGAAGAAAGAAAGGCGTCAAGTGCAGCTAGAGAAGCAAGGGCTATAGAGCAACTACGGAGAAAGGAAGAGAGGGCTAAAGCCCAACAAGAAGAAGCCGAACTACTAGCTCAAAGATTGGCGGAAAGACTCCGAGAAAGTGAACAGCGCCGCAAGGTTTACCTCGAGCAAATAAGAGAGAGAGCTTCCATGGATTTTAGAGATCAATCATCTCCTTTCATGCGCCGTGTGGTTAATAAGGAGGGTCAAGGAAGAACCACGTCACCTGTCAATGTTGACGATAGTCAAGAAAACCCTCCTATTGGTTCAGTGAATTCAAGTACTGGGATTCATCAGTCTCTGAAACGAAGGATAAAGAAAATCAGGCAGAGGCTAATGGCTCTGAAGCATGAGCATCCCGAAATTCCGGCTACTGAAAATAGTGGCATTGGATATAGAACTAGCATGGCGACTGCTAGAGCGAAAATTGGGAGATGGGTACAAGAATTGCAGAGACTTCGGCAGGAAAGAAAGGAAGGAGCAGCAAGTATTGGTCTCATAGTTGCAGAAATGATCAAGGTATTATTGTTGGAAATGATTTACTATTTGATTCAATGATTTCAATATTACCTATCCCCTTTTACTGGTTGGTTTGATGGTTGAGTGAAATTAAACCAATGAGTGTATACTGCATAGTTAACAGGAAGGTTAACTGTATTCATAGGAGAAGATGACAAAAACCAAACTAGTAAAATTTGATGGGTGCCAAGATAAGTGGTCCAGAGTTGTCGAAAAATAATTTATAGTTTTGAGTTTTTGTGACATGTGCTTTCCACAAAATATCATTCCTTGCTCGGCATGGAGTATAATTGGAATTTAAAGAATAATCAAAATAAGCAAAATATATACGGAGTACTTTTTAAAATAGATTCAGTGATAATCTTCTTTTACCTGTTGTCACCATATAGTGGTTTCTTCTTGAGTCAAGAGATGTATAAGAACACTTAAACAATATGCAAGGCTCCATCCATCGCCAATGAAGCTAATGATTAGTTGTTTATCTAACTTTGAGATATAACAGACTAAATCAAAATGATTACTAATTCTGGGCTTCTGTTTCTCATGTAGTAGATGACTATCCCTTTTTTGGTTGAGGGAAGCAACCTATGTATTAGTGTAGGGAAAGTCTTGTATGCTTGACACTCTTTTCACTACTTGGATGGGGAGCTTCTATAGAGGCACTTGGGTGTTGATGGCGACAATGTTGAAGGCGTTTACGATGTCTCTATGCAGGCCAAACGAATAGGAGATAACCGCGTTGACAATGCATATCTGTTGATTCTAGTTTTTCTTGCATAAATTGTAAAGTTCAGTTCTAAGCACACTTTTTTTTTTTTCAATTTCTCTATCAGTTTTTGGAAGGAAAGGAGCTGGAACTGCTAGTGTCTCGCAGGGCTGGTCTACTTGATTTCATCTCATCTGCATTGCCTGCTTCTCACATATCGAAACCCGAAGCTTCTCAAGTTACTATATATTTTCTCAGGCTCCTTAAAGTTGTGCTCTTTGTGCCTGCAAATAAAAGTTATTTTCTTTCACAAAATCTCTTACCTCCTCTTATCCCAATGCTATCAGCCGCTTTAGAAAGTTACATCAAAATTGCAGCATCCTTAAATATTTCCGGTAGCTCCAATTCACAACCGACCAAAACTTCCTGCGAAAATTTTGATTCCATCTCTGAAGTACTCGACGGTTTCTTGTGCACCGTGACAATGATTATTGGCTTTCCTACCATGGATGATCGCCAACGTCAAATGCAAGATGGTCTATTAGAACTAGTTATTTCTTATCAAATTATCCATCGACTACGAGAGCTGTTTGCATTATATGACAGACCACAGGTGGAAGGGTCTCCATTTCCTTCATCAATATTACTGAGTATAGATTGCTTGGTGATTTTGACATCTAGGCCATGTGCCGTTTCTCCCATTAACTGGGAATGTTTTCCGGTGTCTAAAAGCGAAGATTCTAAGCTTTGTGGAGAGGCAATTAAACAGGAGCAAGAAACTATTGCTATTGATTCAAAATGTGATGAAAACGGGATAAGGGTGCTTGAACCCAATGTGAATACATCTCTGAAAGAGGAAAAAAACATACTTTATAATGGCGCAGGAAGTAGGAATGAGGATCATATCGAACTCAAACAACCACATGCATTCATTCTTTCCGCCATATCTGAAACTGGCTTGGTCAGTCTTCCGTCGTTGTTGACTGCTGTGCTATTGCAGGCTAATAATAAATCTTTTGAGCAGGTAAATTTGTACAAAAAATTATTTATTTCTATGTTTTTAAAGTAACTTTTTTGCGTGATTGCTTTCTCTGTCTTAGCCTGCTTTGTCTGTTCAGTCTGGCTGAGATGTTGCATTCCAGATGTATTTATTCTCAGTTTAGGAAATGTAAAACTTATGTGGGACTATAATGCAACATGGTAGAAGATTTTAAGAATAAGATAATTCTTTGTCAGAGACGTCGGCGTTGATTGAATTTCTCATGGTTCGTCGTTCAATAACATGTGGTCTAGACTTTTGGTTTATTCCTTGTACTTGCATCAATTGCTTATACTTGGTTAATGATCAGGACCAGTGGTCAAATACTTTGGCCATGCTAGGATATTTATGATTATTTGCATTCAAATAATTTTATACAATGCAAGTACTCAGAGCTGTCACAGGCTGAAGGCCATATGTTAGCTTTTCTGACATATCGGCAACTCCATTTTCATAAAGTGTGTTTATGAATGAATCTATTAGCCTGAAGGAGTAACCCCATGGTAGTGTCAATAGACCCAATATGCACACAGTACACCCTGTTATGGTGTTTCCCATCCTTCAACGTCGTTTTAAGGGCTTGTTTGTGAAAATAGGAAGAACCTGAGTCCCTCTCTTTTTCCCATTTCTCCTTCCACTACCGCTACTGCCTCCCGTTTCCCTTTATTTTGGACTTTATTACCCTAAAAACAATTTCCCTCCAACAAAGCAAGCCCTTAAATGTTTTTAAGCTCTAAGGACGTGCTTGGATGGAGGGGCAACAGACGAAGAAATGATGGAGTGAAGGAGGTCATGGTGTACATGGTGGGGGTGGTATTTAGTAGTTACCCTAATAAGGGGGTAATAGTTATGTAGCTTTCCCCTAGGGCAATGCATTAGCTCGAAATGAAATTGATATTTTCCCCCTGCCCTTCTACCTCGCTCCATCAATAACATCTCCCTCTTCCTTCCAATTGTTATGACCTCTATTCCTTAATAATTACCCCCTTAGTCCGTAAATACAATTAATCCTTGAGTGTTTATGCAACATTGAAACTTGTTTGATAACACTTTCGTCTTTGGAGGTAGGTTGGTTGCAGTTGGTTACATACCTATCTTTCATTTGTGCCTGTGTTGCGTTTTCGTTGGCGAGAGTGAAACCTCATAGTCAGTATCTGTATATTGCAGGGCTCATATGTGCTCCCGTCAAACTTTGAGGAAGTAGCAACTGGTGTATTGAAAGTCTTGAACAACTTGGCTTTGATGGACCTCACTTTCATGCAACAAATTCTTGTAAGCGCTTCATCCCTTAATACAATTCTATGCAAGCTGTAGGCGTCCTGGAGCATATTACGATAACTGCCTTATTCACATCTCTGTTCTATGTAGTTTATAATGCCATGAGCCCATGATGCATATAATGATATTTGGATCTTACTATTGATATATTTCAACATTACTCTAATGCCTTAAATGTTCCCGCCTATGGTGGGACAAGCTGATATCACTGGTACAAATGTACAGTCTTACTGTGTGTTAATCCAACACGAGAAGTCGTTAAATTGCGTTGAAAGTTGCAGTGGTTAATTAACTGCTGGACTGTTTCTTTTTAATATTAGAAAGGGCGGACGCTTAACTGAGCCATTTGCTTTATTCCATCGTAATCCATAGCCAAAGAATAGTGAGAGATTTGCTTTATTACATATTATTGAAATATTATGCAGGCAAGGCTAGACCTGAAAATGGAATTTTTCCATATCATGAGCTTCCTGCTGACCCATTGTACCAACAGTTGGAAAGTAGCAAGCGATCAGGTCAATTGTGTGATCCTTTTATTTTCATTCTCACCTTATTTACCTTTTTTTTCTTTGGCTTCTTTCGAACGCTTTATTTTATACATCTAAAGTTATTGCATATATCTATGTCCCATCCCCCTATATCTTCATTTCTTGTTCATTACGTCATGTACCTTTCCGAATCATGAAATGCAACAAATCCGAAAAAAGTTAACTATGGTTGTTTATGAGATAACGTATCCAGCCATTCTAATTTGTCTTCCTTTCCTCTGAAAAAAGCATTAAACCTTAAAAAATTACCATTGGGGATTTATGTGATTACTACGGACCTGATTGCAATATATTGAATTTTTCAGGTGGGTCTGCTTCTGCTTGAATCTTTGTTGCTTCTTGGGTACTTCTCCTTACTTCACCCTGGTAATCAAGCTGTCCTTCGATGGGGAAACAGTCCAACAATCCTTCACAAGGTCAGTGAATCATTTTAACATTCTTTAGTTTACAATTCCGGCATGAACTATTTTTGACAGTGAATCCTTCTACCTCAGGTTTGTGATTTACCATTCGCCTTCTTTAGCGACCCTGAGCTAATGCCGATACTGGCTGGAACCCTCGTTGCTGCTTGCTTCGGATGTGAACAGAACAAAGACGTAGTCCAGCAGGAACTTAGTCCCGATATGATTCTTTCCCTGGTCAAGTCTTCCCGAACAAGTTTGCCACCAGCTCAGTCCAGTTCCCCTACCGACAATCTTTTGCCAGAAGATTCCAGTCAACTGCCAGAAATATCCGTGAAACCAATCCGTTCAACTGCAAGAAATTCCCGTCTTTTGACGGGCAGGAATGGTGCTGGCATTACCAAAAATAACAAGTTGCGGAATCCTAAAGATGGCAAGGCTAATAAAATTTCGGAAGATGTCACGACAAAGCCAAAATTGGATGCTACGACAGATGCTCGTGTTACTCCACCCTTGTATGCTAGATTTCCTGAAAGCTTCATTGAGAGAGCAGAGAAATTCTTTTCAATGGACCCCACCTGTGGTGAATATGATGGACAAGTCTAATGTCCATCGTCAGCTTATCCAAGCGTGAGTCTCGACAATTGACTTGTCGACCTGAGCCTCACGAGTCACGACGCAACACAAAAAAATGACAGCAAATAAGAGACAACACAGGAAGAAGATATATTTACACAGAAAGACCCGGGCAAAAACTTGTACACTAGAGTTTTCTGTTTGTATTTAGAAAGTTGCGACCATGGTTTTTCTAATGTGTGCCCTTGGGATAAACATTAAATACCTGTATAACATGTCATAAGAAATTAACGTATCCTAAGGGCATACGTTTGAAAAACCATATTTATAAAAAGGTAGAAGGCTGTTGTTTCAAGACACGAAACACATTTTTATGAAGCTCATTTTCTCTCTACAGTCCAATATATGGACTATACTTCCTCCTTTTTATTGTTTCTTCGCATGCACTTCTCTAAACGCGATTAAGAAAACTATATAACACGGAGGGAGTATTCAAAAGCGAGATGATAACATTATGGGGGAAGAAAAGGCACGGAACTGAACTCGCAACTCTTTACCAGTCGATCTGAGTGTTTAAGGTCTTAGACCTTATATGAAGCAAAGTGCACAACATTAAAAAAAACTTGCTAAAGAAATGAGGCATGTAAATTATGCAAAGAATAGGAAGAGAGCAGAGAAAAGATGCCTTCCTTTCCTTATCTCCATTACTCCAAACTTCCAAGATTTGCAATCATCTAAACATTCGTCGCCATGCAAAGTATATTTTCGAGTTTCGTATATTAAGGATACTATTTAGTAATCATGATAATATATGTTCTCCTAAACTTATTGTAAATATCTAGTTTTTGTTTAGCCTTTCTTCTTATTATACTTGTTCCGTTTTCTTCGGCGATCTTGGATTCGGGTTGAACTTCACATTTGTGACGGTTTATCAACTTACTGGTTTGGCTGCCAAGGATATGGACCAGCAGATCAAGCAAAAGCGTAGGTAATCTTTCTATTATGCATGTTTTCGAGATGCTGCGGTGGTATATTATAATTCAACAAAATTTAAGTATTTTGAATAAAATTATGGCTAATTTATTTGAGATTTGTGTACGTATATTTTCATAACTTCTAGTCGTATATTTTGAGTATTATTGAAGATGATTGATAATTGATTAATTAATTGAATAATCTCGATACATGAAGACCGACTTCTAGGGGTAAAAACGAGGGTGCACTTCGTTTGTAAGAGGAAATCTATCAAATTTTAGCTTTGTTATAACGGATGTAAGAAAGTAATAAAAAAATGTAAATAGAATAGACAGATTCACTAATGATATGTTAGCTACATGCTACCGCCACCATGCGGAGGAGAAAAAAATTTAATTGATCATTTAATTGAATCTCGAGGGAACTTAAAAGATTCAAGGCGTATTCTAACAAGCTTCTCTAGTTAAACATTGTTTACATTTTACCAAAAAAAATAATTAACTCGATATTTGTATATCAGGGTGAGTTTTTCAGATAT
>JAYMSF010002645.1:0-10047 GCA_036897335.1 Silene vulgaris
TCGTCGTCAATTTTCTCTCAATACGTAAGTGAAAATATATTCATGTGAGATCTTGTTTGATTCGTCTTTACGAGTACTTTAAGAATATCTAACTTTTATAATTTTTACAAATACGTAGTTAACGATATTTACCGCGTAAAAGATGCGTTGGCAAACGTGAAAAAAGAAAGTGGCCTTGTGGATTTGAATGGAGGGAGTATATATTAGTGTAAGACGTTTTATTAAATTAAGAATGACATTAATATTTACGAATTCATGAATACAACTTATATATACTAGAGTACGATTCTAGGTTACATAATTACATAACAAGGAAATCGAAATATACAAAGATACGGAAAATATACGACGCTAGAACTAGGAAGAAGATATATTTGTCATCGTATAGGATAGATTATTCCTATAAAAGAACCCTAAATCTAGCCGCACAAACGTATATAAGACAGTCTGACACGCGAGAAGGACACGGATTTGGTTTGTCTCATGAAAGACTCACCAGTATATAGTTTAAACCGTAAAATCTACATTTAAATTTAAACCTGATTAAACCGTAATAGGGACTGATTTTCATTGCTTTTACTGAAGCACGGTAATTCGCCAAGTGCTTTCACGCTTAGATAAATATGGCATTTGTAAAAACGAAAATTCCAACCTCAAAAGTACATGCTGCATTAAGCATTTTATAAAAAGGTAGTACACTGTTTACAAGTTACAACTGCAATTGCTCGAATGCTCGTCTTTAACAGCAGACGACATGAATCATAAGAGATTGATCAAATGTCTGTGCAGTAACACTCAAGCGAAACCGTTTACATAAAACAGGGGTGTAAATGAGGAAAGATGGAAGATTAAGCAAGATGGTCCCTTTGCTGCGCTTGCTGTATGAGCTCTTCCCTCATCCTCCTGACCTCGATTTCCTTCTCTTCTCTTTCTCTCTGCAAATTTAAAGTTCATGATCACTTAAATTAGTAGTATGCAATGAGTATCAGAGTATGGATCTGGCAATTTTCTAGCTTCATCAAAAACAATGGTTCTAATATGCCTCTCACGGCTGGGGAAGAAAGGCGAGGGGAGGAAGGGAGGAGCTTTAATACAACCAACATTCATTGTCGAACTATCATATGACAACAGCATTAATTTGGATCCAAAATGGCTACCAGGTCTAAGCTGTGAATCAGTAAGGGGGTCAGATGTACAAACGCTTACCCTATCTTATAAACAAAACGGTGAAAATGTCGTTTGTCGATGACTCGTTATCCAAAGAGCGAAAATGACGTCATTAGATTAGTCTCTTAATCAACTGGTTGAAGGTAATTGAATCACACAGACACACAGTCATATCTTGCTACAGAAAATTACTCCCGTAAAAGGGTTAAAATCTTTCCATGACCAAAGATTGATCTAATCACACTTGTGCACGGAGGAATCCTATCAGTTCAATATGTTAAAGCACGCCTTACAACCATGGGAGTTAGAAATCAGTTGTCGCATATAGAGTTTTCACTTCTCCATGCCGATAATTTCTAATACATTTAGGGCCAACAGGGCTGCTAGAAATAAATGTTTTTTTGCGAAACATTTTGGCTCGAATGCACGATCCTTGGCTATACAAGGCTAAAAAAGCTAGTACAACTTAAATGCTCGATATAAAAACAAGCCGCGATATTTGACCACCCCTGTCATAGCACACACAGCTACAAACGGGCATTACCGTGATCACAACCAAAACAACGATATAAAACCATGCTTACAGAGTTACAGCTAGGAAAGCTAATGGGATAAAAACTACGGAGTAATTCATCAAGGATCACATTCACTCCCATGTTAAAGGCATGGTCATAAACCCAAACAATCTAGACAGCATATCACTTGCGATTCATAGCTACCGCCTAACAAGAAACATTATGGCCGAACCACAACGCCTCAAGCTCTCCTGCGAATAACTCTCTCCGTCTCAATCATTTCTTTACCTTCTGTATTCTTTGTGAGGGGCATTTTAATCAAAGCTAAACAAATGATTGGGACGGAGGGAGTAGTTAATAAAAAAGGGGTCGAAGTTACACGGTTTTGCCCTTATGTTACTAACACAAAAGAGCCTTTCTTTCTACTCCGTATTGATCATTTGTTTACCTTTGATTAAAATACGTCTTACAAATAATAAAACCCGCAAATTACTCGACATTATCGGCAATAGCTCAATAGTCAGTCAATATGAATCAAATAAAGTCCTCTAATGAATAATAAAACCTAATTATCAAGAAATTATGAAGATAAATAAGAATTGATTAGGGTTTCTGAATTGAAAATATAAATAATAATTAAAATTATACCTTTTCATCTTGGTGAAGAGCGATCCAAACATGAACTTTCTCCATAGATTGCCAGAAAACGAAGGCACCAATTGACATTCCTAAAAATGTTCCCATTTTCACCATTGTTGTGTTTTCTGCTTCGTCTTCTTTTCTTCTTCCCTTCTCAATTGTTCTTCAGTCTTCAAGATGTGTGAAAGTGAAAGTGTGAATAGGTGAGGACTGAGGCTCGAAAGTGGAAATTATCGCTCGCAAATTTAACCCGACTCGATAGAACCCGGAAATATATAAACCCGAAACCAACCTCCGATTTGTTGGGGAGCCGAGACCGATACAACCCAATGTTTAGTGACCCAATCCCGAATCTAAGCCGATATGAATTTGACTGGCCGTTATTAAGCTTAATATTATTGATCCAAATGAACGTGATTTAGTGCTTAGTTGATATGTTTGACTTAATAACAAATTAATCAAACAATAATGACGGAAAACTAAAAGTATTGATAAAAAGTTGAAGTAATGTGATAAAAAAAACACACAACTAACATAGTCAGTGAGACTAGACCTAGCAAACAAATCGATTGATCGAGTTGGGTCAATTCAGATTTCAGGAAATTTTGAGTTATGTTATTATTAAGTTATTTAGTAATAGGAATAACGGTTAGTTTCCAACAATATTATATTCGGATCGGATTGTATATTGTCTAGTCAACTTTTGGGCTCACTAGTTTCATTATCGAGTTATTCGGGGCGGATCATTCGAGAATCGAGCCTAGTCTCTGGTCAATCAAGTTTATTCCGGTTTGGTCCAAAATCTACGTAATAAACAACCTACTGATCTGCACCGTAAGTCTATATTGGTCCCTTTTTGGGCTCAAGCTAACAAAGAATGTTTGGGCTTAGAGCGAAGCCTTGTGTCCTAGTCATGTTAAACGGGTTGGACAAGTCACGCATCGGATTATACGAGTGTAAATTGAAATTAGACAAGCCTGGCCTAGATCCGGACCGTGAGTTAAGACTCAAGACCACGACATCCGTCTCGTCCATTAACCCGACTTGCAACCACTAGTGTTTACTGTTTACCTGTTTACATCATTGCAAGTTTGCAACCGAGGCTTTCTATTCTTCGTTTTGTACTATCATTTGCATTTCCAGACTTCACCACCTTAACCTAACTTGATAGTAAAAATCGATCGTAGAATCCACTCGATCCTTAACCACCATGACTTAGGGTTTGGTTCGACTCTCATTATAATCTTTATAGATCCTGATACTCGTAAATTTGGAATATGCGATTAAACATGGCTACTACACTCTATAACACTTAAATATTCATTATTGTCTCCTATAAAACCGTCTTATATCAATTAATTATGTATACGGTACGTAATATTATTGAAGTCAACATCAACAGTACCACTAATTCACTAAACACACAACTCTGTTTCGACGTATCATGTACACATGATTCAATTATCTTAATTAATTTTTTAGGTCCTCCGATCCAAGTGACTAATAATATTATGGAAAATAATACCACCGAATTATATAAAGACGAAACTAGTGACATACTTGCTCATTAATTAGTGTCTTTAATTACGGTCATTATTAAGTTTCATATTTCCCACTCCCGCTAAATGCTGATGGCTTAATCATATATCCTCTCTGTCTCATTCATATGTTTACTTTTCTTTTAATTATTAGTGAATGACATTTTAATTATATTAGTAGATAAGCAAATGATTCAGATGTAGAAAATTATTTCTAATAATAGAATTTGTGGTCTTATGATCTACAATTGATTTTTATTTAAAACCATCTTAACCCTGAGTTTTATAGATCCACGCATGTCGCATGATAAACCAATCGAATTCACACTAATTCTTATTTAAAACCGTCTCATCTTACGCTAGCTCTTACACCCGATTGAAATAAAGGTGGAAACAAAATGAGCTTCGTTGTGTAAGCAATACTGGATCCAAAAATTTTCTTTTCGAGGTCCAAAGAAAAACATATTTATACCTGAAAATATAATTTATTTATTTTTCACCTATAAATAATTGGACCAAAATACTCCAAAAAAATGTTAGTTTGAATTGTTTATGATGTCATGGGACCCCGGATAAGGTTTCGTGTCTTCACCACTAATTATAGGAGGTTTTAAGTTAAGTTGGTTTTAAAGAAGGCCGACTGATTAATTTAGTTTGATTAATTATAGTCTATTGGGCTTGCTTGTAAACAAAGTTTCTTTTCACTACAAGTCTATAACGGTTGAATCGTGCATGCATTATGAACTAGCTAGTGAGTAGTGATACACTCCTAGGCAAATTATCATCGTCCTTTGTTAATCATCCCCCTTATACTAAAAGAATAAGAGATCTCAAAAATTTCCCGCCTAAATGAATTTGCCTATAATTGGGCTTTCACTATATCCTATCTTTAATTGGACTTTTATTACATCATATCTATAATTGGGCTTTCATTATATATCTACAACTGGATTATACTGAACTTACCCTAATACGAATTAAATTTCAACTTAAAAATCAATAGTATAATTGTTATTTTCTTTAATATTCCTACCTAAAAAACATCTATACTAGTACACTAATAAACAATTAATGGGTTGTTTTGTCCTTATATCATGTATGAAATTTATTTTAATTATCTTAAATGGCGGATCCAAGACATCCTCGATCATTCATTGGCATAACATGGAATTATAAAATATCGGACCAACTTTAGGTATCGGTTTTTCATTTGAGCTTCTATAATTATATTATTTGTCTTCTTAGTGCACTTAGATATTTCTAATTACACAAGTTTTTATTCAAAACGGAGTATCAGTCTTAGTCTTAAAACGAGTCAAGAAAAACAGATGGTCTAGATATTAGCAAAAATATACTCCGTATAAGACTACAAGTGGGGTGCAATTACCCGACTACCCATTTATTTTTAAGACATACTCCGTATATCTCCGTTTTAAGGAAGTCGGGTCTTCAAATTAAAACCATTTTATAAAGCAAGTTGAAAAAAGTCAACATAATTAGCTATTATTAAAACAGACACATCAAATAATTTGAAGTTGTGCCCATGTTATGGGGCTAATGACCTATATTATAGTACTAACCAAAGTGTATCTAACTAGCTAATTATTCTCTTTATGTTATAGATCGAATGGACACTAACATTCACTTAACCTGTGTAGCAATAATTAGAGGAATAATTAAGGTTTGAATTTATAAACCTTGATTAGAAATCTAAACACTTACACCATTATATTAATCATAGTTATTCTGTGAAATGATTTTAGTATTTTGCACTGTGAAACCGTATTATTGTGTAAAGACAATTACGGAGCTATTTATTAGTATCAAATGAATAATTTTCTTATTAAAATGGTCGTTTTAGAGTATAAGTTAAGACCGTCTTACTTTATAATTTGTGCGTATTAATATTTACATGAGGTCGCCTAGAGAGAGTGAGAGGGTGGGTCCCATTCGATATGGAACGAGTGGCCAAGAAATTTGCTCTATTCCTTTGAACATGGATCTCACACCTGGTCTCGAGATGAGATGAGCAACCACCACATTAAATCGCACTTAATTAAACTTCTCGTAATGTTATGTCATTAAGTTGAGGCTATCTAATTCAAACACAAGCACTCTAACCCAACTAATTGTTATTATCAATCACTTTTTTTTTCTGACTAATATTGCATGGTACTTTGTATTAGGTCCATATATAATTTGTGATAATTTAAACCGTACATCATCCTTAGAAATTTCTATGTTCAAATTCACTTTTCAGTCAATTAATCAAATTCAAAACTATGACTACTACTTAGTACGAAATACTTACAAATATACTGACAAAAACAATACTTGAAACCGTCTTATTCTATTAGACAGATCATTTTATATACACAAATTCTTACATGTGATTGTCACTAGTTATAACGGTGTTTATAACTGATTTAAATAAACGTTTAATCATTAAAAAGAACAGTTTAATACTATAAAACAACTTCATTCTATTAACTAACGATAAATATCCATCAAAAATGTTCAAAATATCTATTGATCAAAACATCGAATAAAGTTCGTACAGTAACAATAATCTTATTAGTTTTGCTACAAAGTTCACAATCCATAATCAATTAAGAAGTAGTCATATTGATTTATCAAATTTATGTCACAATCAATAGTCCCACGACTAAAGAAGGAACAAAGCACAAACAAACATGTTCTTGCATCAAACATTCAACCTCCAAAAATCAATCCAATTACACAATTGCTAAGGTTTAAAAAACAAAAGAACATATCACATCAATCTCCAAATTAAGCACTAGACTAATCTATACAGTAAACCCCATTATCGTCTCCGCCTCCGTCTCCGTCTTCTTCCCCGTAACCAATTTCACCAAATGGCCGACTCCAAATTAAAGGTTGAAACATAAAACCAACCAAATAATTCTTGAGCTTTAGGTTCAAGAATGACCTGTTATGCGCAGTTTACACATTATTACAGGCCATCACATAGTGTATATGAATCCTGAGTATACTAGAGTAAAAGGATTAAATTTCCTTCCTAGTACGCACCACAAATAACGGCCGGGAAATCCATGATACCAACTTAACAAATTCAACTCGCTAACTCCGATGAATCTTAATACTCCAAACTTTAATCTCCCCATCAAGCCCACCACTAAACACCGAAATCCCATCTTCACCATCCAATTTCGCGGCCAAACACTTAACCGCCTTCTTATGCCCACTCAAAACCGTCAAACAACAAAACTTCCCCTCGCCCTCACACCCGCCACGCCGCCAAATCCTAACCGTCCTATCCGCCGACCCGCTTATCAAAAACTCCCCAACATTTATCAAACAGAGGATCGCTCCCTCATGTCCCCTGAGGGCTCCACTCACGGACATATACTTCCCGCTATCTTCCCTCTCCCATACCAAGATCGAACGATCACATGCACCGGAGAATAAGATCGAACCGTCGTCATTCAAAGTCAATGCATTGACCGCTGACTTATGTTTTTCCAATGTGGCAACTAACCCAAGTTTCTTCTCTTTACTACTCCAAACCTGTCGAGAGAACGTAATAATGTTAATTTTATTTCGTAGATCAATTAACGTATAATGTCTACTTTTTCGGTCCGTCTCATAAGTCGTTTTAGATTATTACACAAAATTACAAGAACTATTGCATGCAAATTAAAATGGAGCAAAAATTAGTTCATAATGAAGGTACAAACTACAAAAACAACTTTGTTGGACGATGAAAACTTCTACATTTTTTGTTACAATTTTCACTTTTTTCGAGTTTTCCTTATACTATTACCCTTTCGCCCTGCTATGTCCCAATCCCGGCTCCAATATAGACATGCAATGGTCGATTTAGAAGATTTACGGTTATAACTTATAACTAACGAATCACAACATTAACAATTTTTCGCCCCTAACTATAAATCCTAGCTTACGTCACATATTACATAATTAAGTGACTAAAATACAATTAATAAAATTATTTACATTCTATTTCAATTCGTACCTGTATCCGACCCTCGGCCGAACCGGTATAAACCACGTCATCGCTCGAAACCGTTACGGCATTAACAGCATCCTCGCTGGTATTAACAGACTCCTTACACCTCAGATCACCCGGGCCCCACACCTTCAACGTTTTATCCCACGAAACGGAGTAAATTCTCTTATTAGTTACCGCAAGTGACGAAACGGCGTCGTTATGCTCCACCCATAGCCGTGTCTTATGTCGCCTGACTTGCACGTGATTCTTCGGTACCGGAAACCTAAGCATTCGGTCCGATAACGTCGGTAGAGTCGCCACTTGTTTATGAGTCCCGGTACCTAACGGGGCCGTTATCTTCCAGACGCGGATTTTACCGTCTTGATGAGCGGTAAGAACGGTACCTATACGGAAATAGATTATCGTTAGAGAATTATTATCTAAAATTATTTTTTTTAAGGTCAAATGTTTTAAAATTCTCACTAATGAAACCGTCAAATATATATGCACGATACAATTCAAACGTTAATATATTCCCGTACCTTTAGAAAAGACGATAGACTTAACAGCACCAGAAGACGGAGAATTAACATTGAACGAATCAACAAGCGATAATGACGCAGAATCGTAAACATTAATCTGATGTCCAGCGGAAGCGTAGAGATTCGCCGATGATGCTGACGTGGATGATGAGGTGGATGAAAGAGAAAGCGAGGTAATCGGAGACGATAGAGTAATAGTATTGGCGAGAGTATACGTGAGGGTGACGGTTGACGTGTCGAGTAAGAGGGATTGTAATGAAGGGACGGATGGCAGTGTTTGGAGAGAGCTGTGACTTTGTAAGACGAAAGCGGAGGCGGAGGCGGAGGCGGAAGAGGAGGAGGATGAGAGTGAAACGGCGTCGTCTTCGCCGGCGACTGTTGAAGTGCAAAATGCAAGACGAGTTTTTATTTTCATTTTATATTTGAATTGGGTTTTGTTTTTGTTGTTGGGAAATTGAGTGTATGTTTTTTTTTTAATTTTTTTAGATTATTTGGGTGTTATATATAGGTGGAAAAAAAATGAAAAATGGCGTACATGCAAAATGGTACTGTATAGTGTATAAAGTAGTACGTTGAATACTAGAGATTAATAAATAAGGAGCAAGTTGGTCTCGGGGGGAAGGTTGGTGCAAGTTTCATACACCGTATAAATGTATAATTATGTCTTCCGCCGCTAGTAAAGTCTAATTAGGGTCGGTACTCATGATCTGGGTTTGATTAATGATTACCGTCAACAATAATTAATTAAATGCTCTCATGACTCCCTTTAATTAATAAAAAAAATATCTATATTATCCGTGAATCTAAACTTTTTATATTGTAAAATTAAAGATAAATGACCGGAACAGACGGTATATATACAGTGATTAGGGCCAAAGTGGAGTGCAATAAGATAAGGAAGAGGACCCAGGGCTTGGGAGTTCAAACTTCAAACGCGTTACAAAACTTAAAGAAGAATTTAGAAGGGTATAAAGCGAAATCTGAAAGCAGGTCAAATGCTTAAATTGAGTTGGCTTACAGCCTACATGGCTGGCGTGAAATTGAAAGTTGGCTAAAATATGCATATTTTTGGCAACTGGTTTGCATAAAGTTGATACATTGGCCCCATGGTTAAGCATTTAGGTCCGGTGGTCCGTACCCGGCCATTTTCATCTTCTTTTTTCTCTTTATCTTTTCTTCCCAAGTTCGATGAATGTTTAGCGACAACAGCGATAAGGGAGGTCGAGGTTTAATTATTGACTTAATGTGTGAATATTTAAAACTTTATTAGTAAACAAAGGGGTTGATAATTTTACATAGAAATCTAATAAATTAGTGAAAATTGACCTTTTCTTACATAACTAAGATCCTTAATTGATGAAAATAATCAAATGCCTATGGCCATATATATGGGGATTGAAATGGCAAATATTTTTGAACAAATGAAAACTATATGTTATTTGTAATCCATTTTGAATGGATTAAGTCTCCTGAGACTAATGTACAAATTTAAGAAAAACTGGTACTAAATCTAATAAAATAGGTACTAAACCTAATATAATAGGTACACATCAAAGATTAAAGATAAAATGGGTACATTTATCATGTAAATAGGTACGAAATCACTATGTCACGATCAACGATAAAAAGGTCACGAAATACAATTAAAAGGGTAC